>WNHD01001127.1:0-21254 GCA_011057455.1 Ganaspis sp. Gsp50
ATTTTACATTTATTTATTGCCTATGATTACTTTTAAAATTGTGATCGTTACTCATTGCCCGCCTTTTTAACTTCTTTAAATTTCGTCACCTCATTTATACTACAAATTTGATCCAGATCTTCATTATTTATTTATATCTTAATTATTCGTATTTGTGTGTGAAGGATGCGTGAGTCGCGATACATCATTTTATACTTATTTTATCATTATATAATTTTGAAAATTTAACGAATAATATAATTTATTCGTGGTCAATGAATTTATTGTATGATTTATTTAATGGCCTTTTCTTCATATTTTGAACTCGTTTTATTATAAATTTGATAATTTCCACTTATAAAAATTGATGTCATTTTTTCTGGATTTTATTTAATCATATTTTAAAGACATAAATTTAAATTTTATTGTGGCAAATATGAAATTTGTTACAACTGTTTTTCAAGGATGATTTTAGATTATTGATGGAATTACTCGCCGACACACCAAAATCAAGTCTTGCTCTCACCCCTGTAGATGCTGTGCAAGTTGCTCTTTCATCACGTTTATCTCCTTTTGCTGCTTTCTCGTTTTATCCTGTATTATCCACATATCTCTGCAAATCTGTTAATAAGCAGAGTTTTTTGGCAACTACAAACGCTTTGAGGATTACCCATGTTTTTTCCTCCGTAGCACAAGCAATCTTCACTGGCCGAGGCCTGCTAGGATGGGCCTACGTAGACGTGCCAATTCTGTGTTGTGATATTATTATTACATTAAGTGTTTCAATTAGGCAGTGACGACAGAACATTGGTTTTCTTTCAACACGCAGCCCAACGATTAACTTGGTTCTTAACTTCTGGAAGACCGAACAGAACAAGATTGCATTTCCTCTCGAATCTTTCTTTAAGTTCATTAAAGCAAGTATTTGAAATTCAGTTTATATCCAATAATTATTAATTCCTCTGCAAGGCAAGTTAAGACATCTGCAGGTTCACGGACCATGTTAGGATACCAAGATACTCAGAGAAAGACGGAGTTCTCTCCCTAACTGCAGCTTGCATAGGCTGCCCCAGTGAACAGAATAAATTGTCAGCAGGAATCCAAATACACACGCTGCTATAAATTACATAGTGGAGCCCAAAGTATTACAGTGTCTCTTTCAACTTGCTACCAGTACCAATCGTCAATAACCAGAGGATTTGGCTGGTCGCGCTAGGCGCCCCGGAGGTAACGCTTACCCTACTACCTTGAGAATCAATAAGCTCCCAGGCTTCAGTGTAGTCCTAACAGTAGTCAGTTGGGGACTGCCCATAAGAAAAAGTTTTGACGCACCAGCTATACCAAAGATGGAATGGCTCTTGTACTTTTCATTTGGTATACCCCTCACCCCAAGTTGGGACAAACGCCGTACCAATTGGTACAGCTGGTACCCCAAGAAGTACGGCTTTTGTCCCAACTTGGAGCGTGGAGTATCCCAAATGAAAGATACAATAGTATTGGTATAGCTGATGCGCCAAAACTTTTTCAGTATACAAGTACCTCCGTAGAAGTAAACTAACTGATCACAGTCTTCAAACAATAGTTCTACCCAATAGGCTGGTGGCCCTTGTGAAGCATACTTGAACCCTGCCTATTGTCGACCAACAGGTCATGTAGGATACTGGTTTCTAAGGCCACCAGGGAAGCCTGGAAGTAGCAATTCTAGAGTTTAGCATCACAATTTTTTATTATTTGTGAAAATCCCTAGGTCTGTTTACAGTTTGTTATGAGCATTTACATATTATCTTGAATCCAATTAAGAAAGTTGCTTTTAAGTTCAATAATATCTAGGCAGTGTATTTGTTTTTATAAATTGTTTATTAAAAAAATTATTAAAGAATAAACTTTTCAAGAAACAGAGGTTTTGTTTAAGTATCTCATAAACAATTAAGGAAACATAAAATCTATGCAATGTTTGAAATGCTTCTTCTAAGAAATTAAGATAAAATCAAGAGAAAGGGTAGAATTTCGCACACTGTGAAAAGTATTCTGTTCATCCATCACATACTGCCTAACCTGTCACCACTCCATCATCCCAAGCTTAGATTACCGTTTTCATCACCAACACGAAAGTTGTTCACTATTTTTCGATTTCCTGTTATAATTTCAAGGTCGAGTGGAAAGAAGAGTAAATGAAAAAATGATAGCTTCTCTTGTTCATCAATCTTTATTTCAAATAATCGAAAGATAAATTAATCATGAGAAAACAAGTCTGCTGGAAAAATGGACGCATTTTTCTACCGAAATAAAACTCAACCCTCGTAAAATATATGCTGTGTGACTTATTTTTTAAGCATTGTAAAATAAATGCTTTCTGCTTAAATAATTTAAAATACAAAAAAATTTCTTAAAAGCTCAGAGAATATACTCGCTTTAGTTTACATTAAGGCCATGAAAAACAGTGGCTCGTAAAAACCAATTTTTATTTAGTAAGAAAATTGTCGATCTACATTACTCGTAAAAACGAGTTATAAAATTACATTTTATATGTGGAAGTATCCGGGACTCACAAATTGATAATAAAGCAACTGAAGAAAAAAAAACTTTAAAATATGCTCTTAATTAGTTAATTCTAGATTCATTGTACAAACTGTATTCTTTAGTATTCTTCTGAATCCATTGTATAATAAAATATGCGCGTACAATAGTGCACGTGTTGCTATTATTAAAATATGGATATAAAGAATTATTTAAAATAACATCCATTTTCCATTATAAAAACAATGGTTCCAAGGGCTTTTATGATAGCTTTCTCTAAAATTTTCATAAAGTCAAGCATCATGGACTTTTTTAATCCTTCAATTTAAATTAAATTTTTTATTTTCTAAAATTTGTGAGAGGATTTTTACAAGATTTTGAATTAAGTTTCGTGGTTTTTATTTTCATTATGATCATCATATCCATTCCATATATTTTGGAAGGAAGGCATTCATGCATTTGGGTGTATATCTCTTTAGCATGCTGCTCACGTTATAGCGGAGTTGCGGTTAAAGGTAGTATGATTTTATATAAAATTAGAGCTGGCTCTTATACTTTCTAACAGCAAAGTCACAAGTGAGAGAGATTCGACGTGCGCGCCACAAGACCAAGCACGAGTGCGTTCGCTGAGACGATAATTTAGACAGAAAACTTCTTTACCAATGGGCGCTATGTGTTGGAGAATAGTATAGTCAGTCATACAACTTTGTTTGGTCGTTTGGTGTGGCGCGCACATCGAATCTTTCTCGCTGGCGACTCCTCAGTTAAAAAATATAAGTATTTATAATATTTTGAAAAAGATATTTATAATATTTTCGTTAAAAATAGTGGACGTGAATTTCTTTATTTAATTTATTTTTTAATTTACAAATCAAAAAATAAGATATATTTAACAATAATGATTCCAATAAAAATATAATTTTTCATATTATTGTTGAAAAACATTTTAATTTTGCAATTATTTTTTTTGTTTATTAAAATCGTTTAATATTGTCGGTCATTAATGGGCCAATTATTAGCTGACAATAATTGAGAAGAGCATTGTCTTCCAAAAATTCTATACAAATGTCAATAAAATTTTAATACATTTTTCGGTGTCTGCTGTAATTTGAAATGACGACTGTAATATTATTTATATCTAAAGAAGAACTTATATTCGTGCTTAATCACTTGTAATTACTTTTCGATTTTATCAAGTTAGATAAACTTTTTAAATTTCCTTATATTAACAATCTTCAACAACCACCAAGATACTAACTAATGAGATTTCATCAAGAAAACTTTCTAATCGCTTGCAACTGAACTACACACGTGTTGTAACTAACTTTTGACTTTAATTAGAATAACTATAAGAAGATCTGGATGTAATCAAATTAGTTGAAAACTTTAACAAAAATAGATTGAAAGTAAGAATTTATATCCTCAAAAGTAAATATACCAAAAAGTTTATAGAGAATTTATTAGCATTATGTTTTTTTTAAAGATAAACATGGGAAAATAATTAAACCAAGATAATATTTATTTTAATTTAGCGGGACTAACACTTAGCCAAAGTGAAATTAAGTTCGGTTGTGGAAAACGCAAGATAACTGTGAAACATAATAAATTGACTCTTTGAATTTCATAAAATAATTACATTCAGATGACTATTTGTTTTAATTTATTTTAAAGCATTATATTTGTTATTGACAGCAGGATGATTGGATACAGTAATATTTGTCTGCTCTGGCGGAAGAGTGGGATATGCTCTTTAGAATCCTGGGAAGGTTGCGTGATTTGAGGAAAAAGAGAGAGAGGTCGTTTTGATCTAGTGAGAAGGGGAAAACTCGGGCCTTTCCCGGCAAAGGGAACGATTAAAGGGCTGTCTGCCCGTAAACGGGCTACGAGTAAGAAACGTTTATTGAATTGTGATTGAGAGACAAGACAAGAATATACGCTCTAAGAATGTATGATCTACAGTCGTATTACTAAGAAGAAGTGTGTCAATATGTTATTGACACTTGAAGTCTTTTTCTCAAAATAACTATAAGTTTAATCAGTATTGTGTTAAATTATATATTACAAGACAGTGAAGTCAAATTTGTTTCGATTCAGATAAAAGCACCTTTTTCTTCAATTTGCAATTCAGTAACAATAAGAAGTTTCGATTCCATTGTAATTGTTAAATAAATAAACAATTCATTTTCAAACAATTTTCGTTTATATTATTTGGCCTCAGAAAGAAACCAATCCCGGTAAGAAACAATATTATTTACAGGGAAAAAATTATCATAGAATATACTTGGGTAATGTCATGTTAAGTGAATTGCCTACGAAACAGTTGGAATAAACTCTCTGTGGAAGCAGATTACTCGCACTTTTCTGTAAAAATATTTAGTTTATATATAGTATGGAAGATTTTCAACCAGACAGTAGAAAAAACTAGGAAAGCCAGACCAACGCAGTAAGACAAAATTAAAAAGTAAAAAAAAACAAATATAGAGGAACGAAAGATTTAAAACCAGTCAGTCGAAAAAAATAGAATGGTCAGTCCAACGCAGCAAGTGAGGTTTAAAATTAAACAATATACACAGCAAAAATTGTCAGAACAAATGAAGCATTAGCTTGCTTCTTCTACTGTCTTATTTTAAATCTTTTTTCCTTCGTTGGTCTGACATTGCTTGCTTTCTCTACTGACAGTTTAAAATCTTTCTTACTGCGTTGGTCTGACTATATTTGCTTTATCTACTCTCTGCCTTAAAATCTCTATTATTGCGTTGGACTGACTATGTTTGATTTTTCTACTGTCCGTCTTTAAATCTTTCTTACTGCGTTGGTCTGACTATACTGGATTTTTCTACTGTCTGACTTGAAATCTTCCTTACTCTATAACCAGACAAATTTTGCCTCAAGAGATTTTTAATTTAGTATTTGTCAGGAAGAAAATTTTTATCTTGAACAAAGTCACATTTCTATAGGGGAGGTGCAAAATGCAACCTTGAATGAACCATCTACGATAAATTAAAAAAAATCGAAAAGTAATAAAAAGCTAATGAATTTCGAAAGTGTTTCTACGAGGCGATCCACTTAAGGTAACAGACTATTTTTGAGCGAGACATGTTCATTTTTTCATCATCATATTTATGGCTTTAGACGATCAATTTCAGTGTACAAGTTAACAAAAGAAATGTCTCACCTTTAAAATCTCCTTTTTTCTCAATATTTTCAAAGCTATAACAATGATTAAAATTATAACTCGCAAATTTCTCATCTTTCCTTTTTAAGAAAAAGTTTGATACAAGAGTGAATGCTTTTAGACTGATTTTCTTCAGGATGGATTTTTTATTTTTTATGTAGAATCAGAAAATCATTATTTCAATAAATAAAAAAATAAATAAAATAAGAAATTTGATGTAAATATTTCATAGAATGCATGAAATTTGATATTTATAACCTTTAAAATTATAAAATTTTTGCAAACTTTCAAAATCGCGTATATCACAAAATCAAATAATTTAAAAAAACGATGTCTATAAAAAAATATATGATATTAAATAAAAAACGCAATTCGCGATTGAGAAAATGAAATTTCTTGAGAGTTCTAAAAAAATAATTCAAAGAAAACATAAACAGCAAACAGAAAAACGATAAATAAATATCTAGCCTGGATGTGTACAGATTATCGTGTTTTCCGCATGCAATTCAGACACATGCTATACAAATAGAACGTAGCAATATGTATATGACAAACTGTCCAGATAACAGACAGGGGTTATTTTCAATGCATCAGTTCTTGTTAAATCGCAATATACCTAGTATAAGCAAAACTTATAATATACCTTAATTGATTTGAAAAACGATATTCGAAAGTATCTATATCACTTAAAATCTTGCACTAAAATCAATAAGTTTTTAGAAAGTAATAAAATATGCTTATAAAACTATTTTACAACATTTAAATAACAATAAAAAGTCAGAAACTTTTAAATTTGAAAAATAGAAATATGGAAATCCATTAATATGCAAAATAATGTAAAACAATTAGATGCATGTATATATTAACGTGCAAGCAAAACAATCCAATACATCGTCTCTCTCGGGGAGTCAATATACATATATTGCATAATCCTCAAAGATAAATTTGACATCGACGAACAAATATACAATTGATACATATAAAATGATTGAAATATTGTAACGAACATTTAATGATAATAGGGACACATTCTCTAACCTATACTTTGCGAAATTGAGTGGAATTTCCTTTAACGTAATAATAATTGTTTCTATCCATATTCTAGGGAAAAAAGAGGGTAATACGATGTTATTGGAACGTTAACAAAGTTTATCTTTCATTAGTTGGCTAATGCATTGCGCTTTTCTCATTTTATTTCTTTTCCTCATTAACTGTGTACTTCTGACTTTCACTTCCTGTGTAATTATTATTTCAAAACGTAAATTTTCGGTTTTACCGGCTTCATAAAGAGAAAAAAGTACTTCATGGAATAATTTAAACTTTAAATTAAAACTTTTCTATTACCATAAGACTTTTTCTTTAGCACAAAACAGTGCTTTAAAATGCATTGACTATCATGAAAATTGTTTGCGCAGTTTTCTAGAAAAATTGTGTTCCATACTTTTCTTACTATTTCCCCACATGACCTGAAATATTTTTAGTGTATACATTTCTTTTTTAAACATCGATTTTTCTTCGATCTCGTTCTACTTGTTAGTAATCCTAGAACGTAAAGTCAATACTGGATGGAGTATTTCTGCCGTAAGTCACGAACACCAAATAAGTGTGCAACTTGTGAATGTGTGTATTCACATAAATATACTGTATACATTTATTTGGTGGAATACGTGGGATATGTAGAATATACAATTCCACTTGGCTCGGAAAAAGCTTCATACGCATGTGAATTGGCGAAATATAGTCAAGTTTCACATTTGCGAGTGACGGGACTGCAGAGACAATACATTGCATCTGTCCACTAGATATTCTCAGCAACGCTGCTTTTTCAGCCTTCTTCTTTTATCCGTGAATTTCTCGCCTTTGAGAAAGACAGTCAAGAAGTAAAGTCAGAAGCTTATTTCCCGGGACACCTCTTCCGCAGAAGAATCACGCGTCAAAAGTCACAAAAGAAACTCAAAATGCATATCCACCAGCATTCATCATTACCATAATAACTTCTAACTCTGTGGACTGTTTTGGAGTTGGATTTTATTAAAATGTGTTAAAATGCATTGCAGATTAATTTAATAAACAATTTATCTTAGAAACACATAACAATAAATTATTTGCAAATAATTGCAGACAAAGAATGTTTCTTTTTTAAAGCATGCTTTTACAAAAAGACATTCTTTGTCTATTTATAAAAAAATTTTTTTTAAGAACTTACCAAACAAAACGTTCTTCAAATAATAACAAAATTAGAATCTTCGGTTTCAATTAATTCTTAATTAATTAATCTCTTACATTTTTTACCACTTATTTACAAGAATTAAAATTAGTGTTTTATTTATGCTAATTTCGATTTATAGTTGTCATTACAAGAAGTCAAAATGCGAACAAACTTTTGTTGAAAAAACTGTGAGAATTCGATTATTAATGCATTGTTGTCAATATTAAACTTTAAGAAGCTATTCTTGATTTTGTTTTGCAATTTTTAGAGATAGTCTACATAGCAATGAATATCTCAAATTTCAAATTTTAATAGCTTAAAAACATAATTTTTATTTAAATTTGAAAACTTTAATTTTGAAAATTTGTTATAGAAAAAAAAATGTATTAGCCTGATGAGGTTGGTATATCATAATCAACGAAACGTCACAGCTATTATGAAGAATTTTTTCCAATTTTCCTCCAGAAGATCGTTTACATTATTTTTTTTAAAATTAAAGTATGGAAGGGTATACTACCTAAAATGCTTGTCCAAATAATTGTCTTAAAAAACAATATCGATTTTTTGTTCTTAGAGAGGTCAATTTACTATCTGTGGTTAGGTTTTTGCTTAAGACAATCCCGAAACGAATTTCAATAATGGAAGTCGTTACACGCCCGGGATAATTGAATCTCATCGTGAAATGGAAGGGGCGAGTCACGCGATCGGAAAATCACGGTATTTAAGTGACTTCCTTGCCCGGAAACCCTGAGGGAATAGCGACTCAGATCTTTTTTACGAAAAATTCTATCAATAAAGTAAATTTGCAGCAGAAAGTACCAGAAGCTATTAAACCTTTTCGTTTATAGTTCAATTTATAATTGTTTCACGAAGATTGATTTTCTCTTTTTCTTTCGAACTTTTACTAGCTCTTCATTTTCTTATTATATTATTAGAAAATTGTTCTATGATTGAGTATTAACAGTAAAGAATTCTAAAACAGATAAGGTAGAAAGTTGAAGTTAATTTTTAAAATCGTTTCTGAATCGCTATTGTAAATTAAAGAGTAATGAATTAAAGGGTCATAAAATATTTTGCAAGATTTTCAGTTACGAGACACGATATTTATCGAGAAAATCGATTTCCAGGATGGGGTATTAGTCACTCGTTGGTTAAATAAAACGGCAATTGAGGATCGAGTGTTGCACATTTTGAGTCGTAAATATTCTTGGCCAGTCGGTGACCCCTGCAATCGTCCGCTAGAATTAATTTCAGCGTAACTTGCATCACTGTCGGTCGTTAGCCAGAAAAACAAACACAAATACTGTAATTGTATAAGTCGGATTTCCGCCAGTCAAAAGCTGTCTGGTGGTTTGACCAGTTCATAATAATTTACGATAATTTCATTATATCTGCACTAGCAGAATTATATCAACATGTTAATACATAAATGCGTCCCCATAGTAAAATAACATTATTGGCGAATACATCTTTTTATAAAATTATAAATGAAGTTATAGTTTCCAAAATATTATCGAGAGATATTTTAAATTTATTGATTGTTTGGAAATTATCTTCGATTTAGAAAAAATTTTTCTTGGGTGAAAAATGTGACCGAGGGTAGCAGTATAGAAAGTCCAAAATAAAATTAATTGCTGAGGAACAGCATGGGTGTATTGAAAACAGATCTTTAATTACTAATCTAGAATCTATCACTAAACAAATAAATGATATTTTATCATCAGGTGACAAATTAGATGTCATCTACATTGATTTCTCAAAGGCCTTTGATAGTGTTGATGATGCAATCCTTTTTGAAAAATTATCTCGATTAAATCTTCCTGAAAATGTATTAAACCTTATGCAATCCTATCTTGTTCATAGATCCAACATTGTCAAGTATGACTGTTTTTCTCCCCTCCTTACATATTTACTTCCACAGGGCTCTGTTTTGGGATCTTCTCTCTTTAATATCTTTATAATGTTAATGATGTTACCACCTGTATAAATGTGATGAAATTATTGTACGTAGATGATTTAAAGATTTATTACAGGATAAGATCCCTTAACGATGCTAGGTTTCTCTAAGATAACATTGATCAATTTCACATGTGGTGTATTCGAAATAATTTGAAACTTAACTTGAATAAATGTTATATTATGAGTTATACCAGAAGCGATGAGGTTATTACGTATGACTATTCAATAAACAGTCTCAAATTGAAAAGAAAACAGCTTGTAAAAGATTTGGGAGTGTTATTTGACACTAAGCTATCTTTCACTCCGCATATACAGATGATCGAATTAAGTGCATCTAGGGCTTTGGGTAATTTAATGACAAATGCTGGGAAATTTAGGAATATAAAAACGCTTATAATACTATATAATGCCTTTGTTCTACCCAGATTTAATTATGCACCTACTATATGGAACCCAAATTTTTTAAAGTACGTTCATGCCTTGGAAAAATTACAGAAACGATTTTTGAAATTTTTAGTATTTCGTGAAACGCGCAAATATCCTCCGCAAGGATCTGATTATCTCCATTTGTGTACTAAAAATGACTTTTTAACTTTATCTGAGCGGCGTTTTGTAAATCAATCAGTTTTTTTATTTAAAATAGTTAACTTCTTGATTAATTGTGCGCACATTCTTCAACGTGTAAAATTTAAAGTACCTCGTTTAGAGTCACGATATTATCAACCCTTTTATTTACCTATGCCAAGGTCATCAATATGTTTTTTTGCGCCAATTTTTAGCATC
Source organism: Ganaspis sp. Gsp50 (assembly GCA_011057455.1). Classification (NCBI taxonomy): domain Eukaryota; kingdom Metazoa; phylum Arthropoda; class Insecta; order Hymenoptera; family Figitidae; genus Ganaspis; species Ganaspis sp. Gsp50. The sequence continues at coordinate 10,623 of WNHD01001127.1, forward strand.
TGTAACGATATCAACGCCATGTGCGTGCGTCACAGCATTGACTGGGATTTCTTTGGTACTCCTTTACTGACCTCTAAGAAAACTGTAAACGAGTATTGGTTGTACCTTTATTGGTTGTAAGCTGATTTCTTATATTGCAAACAAAAAAAAATGTCTAAATTTAAAATTTTCTATACTTAGAATATCCAAAACAGAAAATGTCCAATACTAAGAATGTCCAAGAGGGTCAAAACATCCAAGAATATTAAAAGATCCAAAATGGAGAAAGTACATGAAGAATAAAACAAACGTTTTTTTGGATTGTGCTTTGTTTTTCACAAAATTCTTCGTGTACTATCAGATTGTATTTTAATATTTAAAATCTTGTGCTGAATTCTCGTCCTAAATCTCGATAAAATTTGTAAAGTTTTTAATGCATCATGGTTAATTTTGACGCAGAAATTATATTTGTTGGTATTTGAATGTGAAAGGATTTTTTGTATATGAAACATTCGTCGGGCAAGGATACGAATATAATATATAGTTGGATGTGGGGCAAGAGCCTGTTCTGTTAGTGCTGGACACACCGTCAACTTTGTATTTGGAGGAGATCCTGATTCACATACTCACTCACCAAATCAAGAGGAAGTACGGATTCTCAGAGAAAGAGGGAATTTGAAAAGGAACGGCCGTACAACATCCAGACTGTCCTCCTAAGAGAATCTTAAGAAGGATCCAAGAACTTACCCCTTCAGTTTTAGCAAAACTACTCGATCAACCAAATTTGCTGAAACAACTTTAACGACAACATTTGAAGGAAATGCCGTCTAACCTTCAAACCTCAGTAAATATTCGATAAGTATACAAAGACTGTCGTTGGTGAAAAATTTTTATTTCATGATTCTTTTGTTGATGACCAATACAACTTATCTTGCAGTAAAATAATATTATTTACTACTACAGAAAAGTTTTGCTTAAAAGCAATGCAGAAGACGCGTATTCTAAAGTATTTGGAGTTATATTTTCAGAGGGAGAACATCTAAAAATTTAAAGACGCCCACAAGCAGTCATGTCTGACTACGAAATCGCAATAATAAATGCAGCCGGAGCTAGGATTACGGATATTATTTCTTTATGGTTGTTTCATTTGTGACAAAGTGTATTTCGTAGAATTCAAGCTGAAGGTTTACAGGACATGTATAATGACAAGGATGACGATCGGATTCGAAAAGTCACACAAAGTATGTGCGCTCTTCCATTTGTTCCTCCGAAAGAAGTGCCTTAATTATTTATAATAATGTATTCATTGATGAAGTACCAGAAGAGTTCCTACCAGTAGCAGTGTACTTTGAGGTTAAAATTGAAATATTGAAACATAAAAGTAAATTACAAAATCATTTATGCTATAATATTCACTTTTTTCCTTAGTCTACGTATATTCGTGGCAAGCCAGCGAGATTTCAGTTTGGAATGTACTGTTATCTTGACCCAGAAGTTCAATTTTCTTTTGATAGGAAATTTTACATCGCAGCTTTTATATTCACAAAAGAAAACGTGTAAATTGATTTCATATAGCTTGCAGTCCAGACAAATTTTTGGGGTTAATTAAATCAATTAATCCTGTGAACTTGATGCGTTCACAAAGATCTGAATATTTGAATACAGCAGACTCTGAACAAAAATGTGGACCGATTTTAATTTTTCTTTGCCCTTTGCAATTACTGAAGTACGTTTAAATGTGCACACAAAGAGAAAAGCCGCAGGCTAAAAGAGTCCTTTTTACAGCTTTTTCGATTAAATTATTTTCATATCTCTTTTATTTTAGTTCATCATTCAAAAACTGCACGCAATATTTATTAAAGACAAAATTGCAACTTGTCTGTACATTTTTATTACACTCCTAATAAAAAAATTTAATAAAAAAATGTTATTAATGATCAAATCATAAAATTCTTTTGGCTCATCGTGAATAATCATCAATTAGTAATGCATATGGGTAATTATTAAAGTATTATCATAGACTCATTGAAGAAAAATGTTGAAAATTAAACAAAATTTGAAGAAATGGTGTCACAATAGAGGAATAATGATTAATCTACTATGTCTGACGCCAAATTATTGATTCCAATCGGATATTGTCATATGCAAACGTATGTGTACACACATACGAGTCGAGATATACATGTCAACAAACAATTAATAAATGGAAACATAGCTGAATGCAATTAATGTGATTGTAATCAGACTCCTATGCACGAACGCTATTAAATTTCCGAAGGCAACGTGAGCTATTTCAAACGCATGTGTTCTCCAACTAATTTCGTTTGATTGTGACAAATAATTTATTGTCTCACAGACGAACCAAAAATTTTTTTTATTAAATATTTTCGTTAATGAAGGTTCCATCATCGTTCCGTCTTCAACACCTACTTAAAGTTGGGTGTTGCATGGTTCTAAAGTGTCATTATAAAAACTCACTAATTAACTGCACGCAGACGACGAACAGACCGTTTAATCAATATTCCGTTTCCATGATGAACCGCCTATTTCTCGTAAGGCTCCTATCACGACATGTGCAGCACCATATATCGTGTATTCCAAGTAAAAATGTAAAATTGCATTATGATGCAGATTATTCAAACGTTAAGTATAGACCGATAATTAACTGATTAAAAAATTATAAAGCCCGTAAATATAAAGGACTTTTCTCAAACTTAACAAAGATATATATGTGCGAAATCAACTGTTAAGGAGAATTGGACATTTGTATATCAATAACATACTTGCTCTCTACAAGTTTAAATTAAAAAATACAATTTGTTTTATAACTGTCAAAGAAATTTTAGAGTTCTCTAGGTTTTTTACAATTATTGATCGCTTTAGATGCAAATCCCGAATTTAGATGATGCTTATCTAATTATCAATTTTTTGTTTATATAATGCATGGGCATTAGATAAGCAAAGATCAATCAAATGAAAAAAAAGCTTTCGATACCATTTCATAGTTTTTCGCACTGTTTTTGTAATAGGCAATTGTCTATCAACATTGTCGACTCCACCCATATTTTGATTGTACTCGACAACACACCTGGGCTTTACAATGTTTTCATTTGTGTTACAACTTTTTTTTCCAGTTGGGCAGAATTCAAGTTCATGCACAGTTGTAAGCACCATAAAGCTCCATATCTAAATAATTAGATACGTGTACACCCCCGTATGTGGAACTCCTGTCGTAGTTACGCCACTAAAACCCAACTCCTTTATTATGTACTCCTGTGGAACCATCACATTTGACAAATTCCAAGGACTCTTTTTGTATTCAATGGTTACTTTTGTAAAGCTTCTTGATGCAATCTGGTTTGCTTTTGTCCTTTTGGCTTTCTGCAAAGCTTCGTGGAGGACAGCACATTTTTCCAAACTTAAGACGTGATCGCAAAGAGTTTGCATATTCTTATAAAGGTAGCAGAATGGATACTTTGCGCAGTTTTTAAAAGCGTAATCGCTTTCGCTGCAATTGAAGCCCTTTTTTTCTTAAAAAAGCAAAAAGAAAAGAAAGGGAAATTTATGATAATTATTAATTAATATTTGACCGATACTAGTTGGAGATAAGTTATTTTTAAAATCAAAAGAGTATTCTTCTTTATTTTATTTTCAGAACTCTGGAATGGTAAAGTGTCATCAAAAATGTATTTCCGGATTCGAGTCCGCGTGTTCATTAATAATAGTTGGAAAAATTATAAAAATGTCTACATGTATACATATATTCGCGGTTATTAAATGTAATGTGACAATATAGAAAATTATAGACGGTTTAGTTATATTTGTGTAAATGATTCAATTTCTTATAATTTTAATGTAAGTTATTTATCTTTCTTTTTGTATAATTATATTATTTGTGCAGCTTTGGGATTTTTATTCTTGCAGTTAAAATTTGATTCATCAATTTTATATTCAAATCTCGTAAAGGTTCAAAGATTGTTACAATATACAAAACTAAAAAAATTCAAGAATGCACATCTTACCTTTTTTTGCAAAAAATCCATTCTAGCTTACTCCATCCTCTTTGTATCTAGAACATAAAATATTCAATAACTATGTTTATCTGCTGGGTATCTGGGATTTTGACATATTCTTTTAAGCTTTCGTTTTTCTTTCATATATTCTTTAATAAATTCTATATGGATATTTAGTTGTATTATTGTAACAATACTACCCACATAGCACAATTTATTGCCTCAATATTGCCTAAATATTGCCGTGAATACTTGTAATATTGCGACAGAACATTGAGGTGATATTGCTGCAATGTTGAAATGTCCGCCATTCGGCAACATTGCGAAATAATATTGAGGTAATATTACAATTTATATTTTTGTAGCATTGCATAAGGATATTGCTGCAATATTGCAGTGCCTTATTTTTGCAATATTGCATAGTAATATTGCTGCAATATTGAGTCAATATTTCTTTGAGCTGAATAAAATAATTGTTATACTAGGCGAAAATTTGACACAATATTACCACAATATTTCAGCAACATTACTATGCAATATAGTGAGAACTTCATTATGTATTATTCCCACAATATTGCACTGCAATATTGCGGCAATAAATTGTGCTATGTGGGTAATAACTGAATTTGAAATAAAATAAAATAAAACTCCCTTAACTCCAAGTTTATAGGTCAATATACATATATTGTGACACAGTATTTACCACGCACAATTTTTCGACTTTTATTAATTTAAAAGACGAATACTAATTTTGATTAAAATAAACACCAGACTAGAAGTCACACTTCAGGATGCTGTGCATTTAAATAAAAACTCGGCGACTTGTGCCATCTTTTATTTGGGTTTTTTATATTATTGTTTAATTTCTCTTTATAATCTCTATTTTGAATTTTGATAAATTGAGTTCTGTTTGTTTTCTCTTTGGGGTTATGTCACCCAGGCAATCTTCATTTTATTCATTATTTTGATCTCCACTGCCAACTTGTCAAACGGATAAATTAAATCTGTCAAATAAATTAAAAACTAACTATTTAAAATCTATTTACACGCGCGAGCGCTGATTATCTTCGACGAACTTGTGGGAGACAGCGGAGGTGTCAAAACTAACTGTTCCTGAACGTCGAAATTTTACACCTGTCAACATCGGGACTACGTGGAGTTCATCCTTGGACATCGGGGGATATCGACTGGATACTGAGTTTGAATGTGAGTCCCGAATTCATTATGTATCCAGTATCTTCCAGAGATGTTGTTCTAGATGTGTTCACCTGTCAAAATAATAATCGGCCATTATGAACTGTAAAGGCGCATTAGTGCCATCAAAACTAAGATCAGCCATCAACGGTCGATAAGCACAGCGGTCTATACAAGAACTATTAACTTTATCATGGTATCACGACCTGTAGATCAACGCGCTTGCGCAGTTTTGAAAATCATCGTTGACGACCAGACGCCAGTCTCGCGTCACTTCTAGTGTGGTGCTTGCACGAAGTGCATCTTCAGTTTAGTTTTTGTTAAAAATGTGAACCAAACGCCAGACGACAGGTGAGTTCCTCTTTTTTGTAAAACAATTGTTTGTTTAAGACAGAATCGTCTCCACCTAATATTGTTTCATTTAAACTAATTTAGTGCTCAAGTGTTTCGTTTTAATGTTTTACTCGGCCTCGTGGCCGAATATTTTGTAAATTCATTAATTCATAAAATAGAGTCAAGAGTTTGATAATTGATGAAAATATGTTAAAACATTAAAATCAGTTGTTTTTCCATATCCCGACACTCTACCGTTTTGATTAAAATATTCAGTTAGTTTGACCTAAATTATAAAAATTAAAATAAAGTAAAAATAAAATCTTAAATTTAATAAAGTCGGGTTTAGGTATTTTCCCGTTTCTTAAAATTAAATAACTTGGCGCCAGTAAATTTAAATTAAATATGAAATAAGCCAAGTAATCAGAAAGTAATCAAAATGAAATGTAAAAGTAATTATTAATTGTAAGTAAAATCTGGTTACAATGTATATTCAATTTTATTAGTCAAATTATGTCAAATTTAATGAGATGCACCTCAGATTAAAACAAATCAAAGTACAATAAAAAATTCAGTAAATGTTCATTTACATACACACGCACACAATTCTACAGAATTATACGAAAAAGAATAAATAACAGAATCATAAGTAATGAGACATTGACAAATAATAAAAGAAGTTAGCGTCCTGCTTTCTTTTCTACGGTGTGACTGTTGGAGAACGCGTGAGCTGCAAAAATAAACTCGCACAATTTAAGAATCCTGAGGTAGTTTTGAAAAGGAGAAAATCCAAGATATTCAAGACTCCTGGGATTTTTTGTTTATATGGACCTGGAGTCACCACAATTGAAAAATAACGCGTTCGAACTCCCAGCATCAGCACCTTCCGGCGCTGGAAATTGAGCGCCACAATCTTTAATAACAAAAAAGAAAAATACAAAAAATAAATAAATATCATAATCATCTGAACAAAAGAAAATTAGAATTAATTGTTAATTTTAAAATTAACAACCTTGTCTAACAAAAATACACTAGAATCCAAAAAAGAACACTGCCTCAAAATTATTGGCAACACTTGAAGATCTGGCGAGGTATCAATATATCATGTGACGTTACAAAATTTTGTCAAAAGTTTATAACTCACAAAGTTTCTTTTGTTTATAATTCTAAAGAATTTTAGGATTCACTCGATTGACAAATTTGCGCAAGAACTACTCCACGGCTCGGAGAAAATATTGTTGTTTGAGTTCATAGAAAATTAAGTATTTTTGTTTACTTATGTTTGTGTATCGGTCGCCGTCAACGGACGTCGAGGGATATTTCAAACCCCCTCCTTCTTTTAAGTAAGATGTCTAACGGCCTCGAGGAATTTATTACTACGTGGAATATTATTCTGGCAATTGAAGACCAGCTGAATTGATGTTAGTCTTTCTCTGAAACATGGATGGTCATCAGTCGCTTTATCATTCTCTGATTCTGCACGTTGGAAATATTACATCACTCTCAATGAAGGATTTTACTTTGTCAACTCTGAGGATGAATTTGACATTATGGATTTGGATCTCCGATTATTGGCTTTTGTCGATAAGATGAATGTCTGTTATACAATAATTATGGTTGAAAGGATTCTTCTAGTTTTCTAAAAATTCTTCTGAAGTTGAGGAACAAAACCCGAATACCTCAAGGGTGAGTTCATACTCAGCTTCAGAATAAAAAAATTACGCAATTTCTGTTCAGAGACGGAAAGATAAAAGCATTTTGGATGTGCAGCAAATAAAATGTAATTCAAGCTTTAACTATAACTCATTATCTTGCTGAATTTTGGGCCTTCTGCCATTTCGCTGAGTTGTAATCACAATATAGAAAATTTCAATGTAAGAATTTTGAGTGAGTGTAGGTGATGCAGATATCGACGAATAAATTCGGTAAATCGCTTTTCTTGAAGCAAATCTCTGATGTTACTCGAAATTGAATTCTCTTATTGCTTAAGTAATTTTTAGTCATTGCTTGAATTTAGAGTCATTGTTCGAATTTAGAATCGTTTAGTAAATTTAGTTTTTATTCTCTGAAAATTCAGTTTTGCAGTCAAGAATTGCTCAGCGATTAGCAAGTCCCTTTTTAAAAAAGTTTTCATTAATTTTTTATGAATTTTGCAATAGTAAAAATTTAACTTATTTTAATAGTAAACTTAATTGCCGATTATTGTCGCGGAATTTAATAAACTTCGAGTCGTTTGTAGTTCTATAAATTTCGATTTTAAATGATAAATTATTGTGATTACATTTTGAAGAATTGATGATTCAGAGAAATATTAATTTTTTAAAAAAATTTAATACTGCTGGAAATTTAACTTAAATATTTGAATATTGTTATTTTGTAGACTTTGCTGATTTCAATTTTAATGTAATTTCATTAAGTATTGTTCAAATTCACTGATTATGTATTTGTTTGCAACAATCTAACACATTATAAATTTGAGTAATTTTGTTCATTAGATATCTTCATTTATTTAATTAAAGTTGTCAATCATATTAATTTCTTGTGCTAATTTATTTATTTAAGAAAATTATCTCCAAAAACCTACTTCTTGAGATAAAACTAGTCGTGCGAATTTTATTGATTTAGTGAGTTTGTTCTGATGTTGGGAAAATAATTTATTATGAAAATCTTTTAGGAAAATTATTAAGTCTTGAGATATTGTTAAGTGGGTTCGTATGTTAGTTCGGTTCAGTTAGTTAGTTCAGTTCGTTCGGTTAAGTCGGTTTAAATTCGTTTTAATAATTTTAGTGCATTCGTGAGTAATTTAGTTAGTTTCTTGGGCGTTTTGTCGTTAAGCGACTTCGAAAGAGTCTGGCGCCCAACAAAATTGTCTTGATGATTTGATAAATACAAAGATTGTTTTTCCCCAGATCTATAAACTCGCTGAATATTAAAATTAGATAAGACTTCAAGTGTCCGGGGTATCCGATATTATTTTATTTTACTTATTCTATTATAGGTAGAAAATAATAATATTACAATCAAAAGAAAAAGACGGATGAGGCCAAATGCCAGGGGTTCGAGACGTTTAAAGAAAGCCCTTTTACCACCCCTTCCTCAGCACTCACACACCAAGATTGACTTTTACGCGCTAATTCAACGAAAAGACACGCTCTTTGCCGAAATCGTACTACCATTCTATGAATAATGAAACTTTCATATCTTATTTTCAAAATATGGCAGCTAATTTTCTAATTAATCAAACTAAACATTTTAATGCCTTTCATTGTAAATTTATCTACAAAACTTCATTCCCAATGTATGCTTCTTGAATAGAGTTAATAAAAAACTTTACTGTCCTATTATTTAAAAGTATTTCTAGGAATATTCATTTTTGCTTATAGCACTATAAAATATATCCAATGATGTAGAAACAAAAAAATTTGTCTACCTTAAATATTTAAAAAAGACTAAATATCTGGCAATTTAATCCGATTTTTAATTATTATTTTTATGTGCACTTAAAGTTATACTGAATATCAGGGCTGTTGCAACACAAAAGTCGTTCTATTCTACTATTTAAATACATAAAATGATAATTAGAATAGAAAGTGTTTTTAAATATAGAATTGTAAGTTCTAAGTAGACGCAAAATCAATCGACAGTCAATGAATTAATTGGACTGGAGTTCAATTAATGGAATTACTACTTGAAGATCTGTACAAGTTAATTGAAAAAAGTTTGTAAAGATTCACTTCAAGTTTTTATAAAGAAGTAAATATAGTAGCATGCATTAATTTTTATTTCTTTTATAATCGACATTTCCAGCGTTTAAAAAGCTTTTCATTCTATCTTTCTATTTTGAAATTACAAAATTTTCTAAAGAACGAAAGAAATAGATTAACTGCAATCTTTTCTTTTTCAAACCAAGAATTTACTCGTTAAATAAAACACTTTAGATGCTTTAAGGAAAAGTTTAATAAAGTGAAAAGAAAGTTAGCTGGTATTGTATTGAACAAAAGTCAATAGAGCAGAGTTTTGCAACATAGATAGAGTTTGCACGCAATCACGGGCTTTCGTGAGAACAAGCTTTATCTTACAAATTGGTCAATCCTAGTAAATTTCCAAGTCAATCGGCAAATGATTTCTTTATCTTCTACACGGAAATTCACTTGACCCATTTTACAGTACTACCATATTTTCTAATATTCTTAATACAAAATATACTGACTATAAAACTGAAATTCATTAAGAAAAGGCTTTTCTAAAGGACGCCTAAGAAAAGAATTAAATTCATGATGTCTTAAATGATGCTTGACAGCTAAATAAAAATATTAACGAATCACTCAAAACTCCGTTCCATGATTAAGTTAAACTATCATTTAATTGAATGAAATTAATAAATTATAATGATTCCCTGACAACAAAAGTGACATCGCTGGAATATGCCAAACATATCATAAAAAATTTTAAATATCCTCAGAACGTCTCAGGTATTTACTAGGATGTCTAAAGAACATCCCAATTTTTAAATGTTTTTGAAGACCTTGTTTGATAATACATTTATATCCGATGATAGAGCCATCTATTACCTCAAAATAAATCCTTAAAAATACAAATTTTTAATATTTTTTAATTTTTATAATTTTTTTAAATCCTCAAATAATATTATAGCTATTAGAATTTTAAAGAAAAAACCTTAACCTTAAAAGTTGGAAAATTTGCGTCTTTAACTAATCAATTTCGTCAAAATTATATTGGACCTCCTCAACTGTTGTAGTGGCTTTAAAAATGTAACAGATACATGTAGTCAATTTTTTTGATACGTAGTACCATCTAATAGTGGGAAAAAAATGACTTATTTTGGACAAAATATCACCGACAACTCAAATTTCAATTGATTTTAATAAATTTTTTTTTAAATTGTCCAGAGAGTCCAGAGATACTTTATAACATTAACTTCTTTGCACCCACAAGAACACTACGTAATCGTTCGTTATTTAAGTCTACTTTTCATAGGACGAATTATGGTGGAAGCTCAGTATATAGTAGGATCTGTGATGAGGCAAATCTCCACTGCGCTGATCTAGACTTTTTTAACAGTTCTCTAAACGCCTTCATTAATGCGTTGCGA
>WNHD01001128.1:0-21244 GCA_011057455.1 Ganaspis sp. Gsp50
AAATCTAATTTATTTGGATGCAAAACTTTAAACGCGTTTTTCTCGAAAAGTTGATTTTGGTAACTTGGTACCTTTTCTCAGACCCTGCCACATATATGTTTCGACTGGTTCATCCCAAATGAAGCTGATGTCCATTAATTTCTCAGTTGCTCTAGTTAAATACTATTATTATTATTTTTATTATTATAATGAATACAGATTAATCAATGATATTATGAATAATAATAATTATTATGAATTATATTATGAATAATAATAATTATTATGAATGATATTATGAATAATAATAATTAATTTAATTATTGTTTAATTTCGAGATTATTAAAATAGTTAATTTTCACTCGATTCATAAAGGCACAGATTCAGGAGAAGTCAATGAATAAAATCACTGTGTTCACTTTAATAATGAAATAGTTGTTTATTAAATAAATTAGTAAAAAAGGATAAAACTGTTAGTGCGGCTAAGATCACTCACATTGTGATAAAACTGAATTTAATTAATTTATTAAAAGGAACGTTTATTAGTATCAGTCTCATTACATTCTTACAAATTATGAATAGGAATAATTATTCATAATATCATTATGTATCATTATATCATTATATATATGAATGAATATATATATGAATATATGAATATCATTCATAATGATGATTATTATTTACAGGACGGACTTCTTGGAAAGGATTTATCACTGTGACCGGAAGTCTGAAGCATTCGACGCTTATTCAGTTTAGAACAATAACGAGGTAGGGTGACAATGTTTTTCTTGCACCTGTTTGTTGGAGCGTTTTAGAGGAACTGTGAAAGAAAACTAAAAAGGCAGAAAAGAAAGGACGAAAGGTATTGAGAGGAGGCAAGAAACGAAATACCGCGAAACGATCGCTTTGTCTGCAGTCGTATCTCCAGTTGCAACGCTTGGCCCCTCGAGAAGTTGAAGTCAATCGGGACGATCGACGACGCTCGTAAGAACGACTCGGGTCCCTTTTTAGGCGGAGTCTTCATTGAGCCTCCGGCACAAGGATCTTGATCTTCGTCAACCGGGCAAGCATTCTGTCCACCGTAATATAGTTGCAGGAAGAAACTCGTTCATTCTATGTCAATGATTGATGCCAAGAATCTGATCAAAATAATTTTATCTCGAAAGCGAGCCTTTTTTTAATTTAAAGCATTTCTTTTCTGCGTCCTTTGTTTTCTCCACTTTAGGGTATATATCAACTAGGAAAAAAACTTTTTTGAATCGAAAAAATCGTTTCCTTAACTTAAGTTTTTAAAAATCTACGGGAGGGCTCTTTAGAGCCTGTAACGAGCCTCTCTAGAGCCTCCAGGAGGACTCCTAAAGACTCCAGAAGGTCTCCCAAAACCTCCAGGAAGTTTCCCAAAGCCTCCAAGAAGTTTCCCAAAGTTTCCAGGAAGCCTTTACAGAGTCTGTATGGATCCTGATTCTAGGCTCTCTAAAGCCTGTAGGGAGCCTTTCCAGAGCCACCAGAAAGCCTTCCAAAGACTTCAGGTAGCCTCCCAAAACCTCCAGGAAGTTTCCCAAAGCTCTCAAGAAGTTTCCCAAAGTTTCCAAGAAGCCTTCCCATAGTCTATATGGATCCTGATTCTAAGCTCGATAGAGCCTGTAGGGAGCCTCTCCAGAGCCTCCAGGTAGCCTCATAAAGACTCCATGAAGCCTCCCGAAGCATCCAGAAAGTTTTCCAAAGTCTCCAGGGAGTTTCCCAAAGCCTCGAAGAAGCCACCCCAGAGTCTGTATGAATCCAGATTCTAGGCACACCAGACCCTGTAGGGAGCCTCTCTAGAGCCTCCAGAAGGCCTCCCAAAGCCTCCAGTAAGCCTACCAAAGACTATAAAAAACCTCCCAAAGCCTTTAGGAAGTTTCCCTAAGCCTCCAGGAAGCCACCCCAGACTCTGTATGGATATAGATTCTCGGCTCTCTATAGCCTGTAGGGAGCCTTTTCAGAGACTCCGGAGAGCCTCCCAAAGCCTCCAGGAAACCTCCCAAAGACTCCATGAAGCCTCCCATAGCCTCCAGGAACTTTCCCAAAGTCTCTAGAAAGTTCCCCAAGGCCTTCAGGAAACCACTTCATAGTCTGTATGGATCCAGATTCTAGATTCTCTAGAGCCTGTAGGGAACCTCTCCAGAGCCTCCAGGTAGCCTCAGAAAGACTCCATGAAGCTTCCCAAAGCATCCAGAAAGTTTTCCAAAGTCTCCAAGGAGTTTCCTAAAGCCTCGAGGAAGCTTCCCCAGAGTCCGTATGAATCCAGATTCTAGGCACTCCAAAGCTTGTAGGGAGCCTCTCTAGAGCCTCCAGAAAGCCTCCTAAAGCCTCCAGGAAGCCTACCAAAGACTATAAAAAACCTCCTAAAGCCTTTAGGAAGTTTCCCAAAGCCTCCAGGAAGCCACCCCAGAGTCTGTATGGTTCTAGATTTTCGGCTCTCTATAGCCTGTAGGGAGCTTTTTCAGAGCCTCCAGAGAGACTCTCAAAGCCTCCAGGAAACCTTCTAAAGACTCTATGAAGCCTCCCATAGCCTCCAGGAAGTTTCCCAAAGCCTTTAGGATGTTCCCCAAAGCCTTCAAGAAGCCACTCCAGAGTCTGTATGGATCCAGATTCTAGGCTCTCTAGAGCCTGCAGGGAACCTCTCCAAAGCCTCCAGAAAGTCTCCCAAAGATTCCAGGAAACCTCCTAAAGCCTCCAGGAAGCCTCCCAAGAGTCTGTATGGATTCAGATTCTAGCCGTTCAACGATTTTCGTGAAATATTCTAAACGATATTTGTACACCCAAAAAGAAATCTTTTGCAAATAATTTCTGTACAGCGAAAAACAAATAAAAATACTTTTCAATTGTCTGATCGTCTTTTAACTAAACCCTAATTTTCATCAAAGTGTCAAAACGCAAAAACCCGGATAGAAAGATCCCAGACCCAAGACATACAACTCTTTTGGGAGCGATTACAGTTGGTCCCTGTAATCGAATTTTGTCCTCCCGAATCGTCGCTTACTCCTTGAGGGAAAAAGATATAATATTTTCTATCTTTTTTATATTTCCCACTAGGATCTTAATCTGCCAATAAATTCTTTCTCATAATTTTTTACTCGAGACAGTTTCTCTTCACTTGAGAATTCTCCGGAATGAGTCTTAATTGCTGGAAATTGTTTTGTGCACAAAAAATCGAATTGTGAGATAATTACGAGCTGCTAGAACTGAGATGTTTTATTTTTAGGTGGGCATTGTTGTTTGAAAACGTATTGGCTTTTTGTGAGCATTCAATTGAACGGAAGCCACGGCGTGACATCCGTTCGTGCAAGGAGCGTTGGTGCAAAGCCAGGTGCGTAAAGAGCGCATTGACGTAGGTGCGCTTTTGCATTGAAGGCAAAAGGGGCAGGGGGAGGTGGCTATTTTTTGGTATGAGGCCGCAAACAGTAGCGGACATTAGCACACAATCGAAGCAACGAAAGGACGAATGTGAATGCGTCGTGCGCCTTAAGCTGTAAGCGGGTAGCGCGGAGCTGGGTCAGAGGTCAGACCGCCAACTTGGTCCCTATTGTGTCGGCAACCGTTCTCAGCCCTCTCCCTCCAAACCGACTTGCCCCCCACCCACGACCTTCTTTTCTTGGCCCGCGCCCATTGTTCCTTGCGTGCTTCCACGCTTACGTATCGGTTCAACCACAATACGACTCTCCACGGTCATTCGCTTGTTTATTTTATCCTTATGGCTCTTCTGCCCAACCCCATTCTTTAGAAAAAACATTGCTTTAAACTGTCCATGAATCTTGTAATAACATTTATCTGGTCCGAGCAACCAGCTCGAAACTTTGACTCGCCGAAAGTTGGGATCAAGCCCCAACTAGGGCCACATGATCCCAAAAGGCATTTTACGGACATGGGTGATATTGCTGGGCGGTTTTCTTTATTTCAGCTCAAAGTTAGAGGTTGGTTACACCATCTGGTTTATCATACGCAAGCGCCTTATAATTAGCTTCTTGGATATGTTCTCGCCTGCGCAGAAGTTCGTCTTCATTGTAAAAAGAATGGGATTCCCAACTTTAGCGCCTGCGCAGAAGTTCGTTTTCATTGTAAAAAGCCTGGGATTCCCAACTTTAGCGCCTGCGCAGAAGTTCGTTTTCACTGTGAAGAGTTGGGAATCCCATCATTTCATAATGAAAACGAACTTCTGCGCAGGCGTAGACATGAGCAAGAATCCAAGAATAGATTCTACTCGGCATTTATGAATAACCTTATTGTTTCTAAATCAGGATTTAAAGTCACGTAGGAGTTTTAGGAGACTGGATTTTTTTAGAAGTCAACTGTCTGGAAACGGGAGCTGTCATTACACTGATTCGTGTCTTGTTGGGAGTTGCATGCCAATGCGTCTTTACATCCCGGTTAACTTTGCTGGTGCTCGTTCCGAAAAATGACCATCAATTGGGTGGAGTCGAGGTCGTCTGTTGAAATCAGGGCCGAGAACCTCTGCAAAGTCAAGCCAGTCGACGATTGATGAGACTCCTGCCAGTGTAGACGAGTTTTTGTCACACAAAGAGCCGCATCGATGCATCGGTTCGTTCGACTCTCGATACATTCGTGCATCTCTTTCAACGCTGTGTGGCCTCCTGGATATGTTTTATTTTCAGGCCAATTAATGTTCCACAAAAACATCCAACGGATTCTAGGGTGGTCACTGTTTCGTCACTAGCAAGATTTCTACTCAAATGACAAGAATTATTTCAAACGAAATTTGAAAAACTGACCTGTCATCTTTAATGATCATCCTGTTGAGTTAGACAAAAATTCCTTTGGAGAAATTATCCGGAATACACCTGGACTTACTTAAAGATTACTTTAATACTTTTTCAATCTGGAGAGTCCTAGAAGTTTAGGAGAAGTACCAACTCCTGAAGAATTTAGAAAAGTAATTAAAGTTTCCAAGTGATCACAGTTTGAAAAAGTTTTGAAACATGTTTGAATAGGGTTTGATCTGAGAAATGGCCTGAGTAGTTTAGTTTTAAGTTGGAGTGAATGGAAAATGGTATTCATCTGGGTGACGGGGTTGAACTATCGTATGCGATGGCCTTGCACCCGAATTTGAAACTTTCCCCGTTACCTCGAACGACGCACAGGCCTGGGACGAAGGTCAGTGTCTGCATAAAACCAGTGCTCTAGGGGCTACAGACTGTCGGTTAGAGGCCAGAGGAGCGTTTGCTATGCGGGCTGCGCAGAGCGGACTACGTGCCCTGCCTTGCGAGTCGCGACTCAAATTCTACTCAAACTCCACAGCTTTCTGCATGCAATTTCGTTTTCTCCATGTCGCCTCCTCATTGTCTGCCTCATTGCTTCTCCTTTGGAATCTCAGCCAAGAAGTATCTGCCTCACATCGACAAGGTAGTTTATCCCCAAAGAATTCCATAAAGTCATTTTGGAACAGGTCATCCGAAACAAAAAACATTCCGTAACGTAAGAACATTCCGTAACGTAAAAACATCCCGTAAGGTAAAATCAACGCGAAACATAAAATCGTTCCCAAAAAATAAAAAACGCTATCACACGCAAGTGTGATAATAAACTGCTATATTAATAAATGAACAGTGATTAATATTCAGAATTATCAAGAGGCCTGAATGACAAAAGGGAAAGTAAATCTTGAATCGGTGACTGCCAGTAAGAAAGAATAATTGTAGAACACGTTATTTCACTTCTTGTTTTTTAAACCGGATGGACAGATAAAACGTGTAAGCACTCGACAAGGGAGAGATCATCTACACAGGAAAAGAGAAAGAGGATAAACATGAAACGTGCAGCAGATTACTCGACGTTGCAATAATTAAAGTGAAATAAAAATCTGTCGGTCAATCCAGACACCCCTGGCAATCGATGTTTTCATGGGTTTTTTCCCCTCCGTGAGTCGACACACCGCGTAGCAATAACGGCTACGTGAAAACTCGGTTTAATTTGTCAATACTTTGGAACCTACACATCAACAAAGAGAAAGCCTGCCACGCAAGCGCGAACATCAGACTGTCTGTCAACGCCACATTAAACAGAAATTAAGCTGTTTTTATCTTTTATAAAAAATTTGATACTTTCGGAACTATTGCAACTACTTTTTACCTTCTCACGAAAAACAAAAAAGGGAAAATTTTAACCCTTAGCATGATTATTAGCACTATATTTTGCCTTAGCACTATATGATTTTTACCGAAAATTACCAATTACCGAAATCAGTCACCAGACGTCAAGTGGCCGTTACGTCCAATTACCGAAATTGGTCACCAGACGTCAAGTGGCCATTACGTCCAATTACCGAAATTGGTCACCAGACATCAAGTGACCATTACGTCCAATTACCGAAATTGGTCACCAGACGTCAAGTGACCATGACGTCCAATTACCGAAATCGGTCACCAGACGTCAAGTGACCATTACGTCCAATTACCGAAATTGGTCACCAGACGTCAAGTGACCACGACATCCAATTACCGAAATTGGTCACCAGACGTCAAGTAACCATGACGTCCAATGACCGTTTTCGGCCACTTGACGCAAGGTCTGCATGACATTAATTTAATATCTTTTTCGTCGTGATGCTTAAAGTTTAATGTACAGCAAAGAACAAAGGAAAAATAGTTTTCTTATTTGGTGCATTTGTACGCCATGTATTTTAATGTCCAAGTGCCGATCAAAGAAAAACTGCGAGGTATTAAAATTTCCTTTAAAGTCCCCCGTCGCTTGTTCAATCATTGACAGTTTTTGACGGTGGATGGCAGGAATTTTTTTATAGGTTTTAGAACCTGTCTTGGTTTATCGGTGTTGCGTCGGGGTCAATTGATAGTTCAAGGATAAACGACAGCTTGCACACAGCAAAGAGACACTACTCGTTGCCAAGTAAAAAAGCGCAGTTGCGCACAAGAGTGTGCGCACACTTTTTGTCACGCTTATCTGTACGCTGTCCTTGAATATCTAATGACGAGTGATGGCGAACGATCTGAGCATTCTGAGACACGATTTCATAATCGCAGGTCGTATAATACATCCAATGACCAATTAACCGACTGTTCTTTAAGGTCAGGTAATCGCACGCGTGTAATTATCCGATTCCGCTGATAATATCGCAATCCTGGATCGTTTTCAAAACAAATAACTACCTGTCACATTCTCCGATCTATTTTATCTCATAAATGCATTTATCTCCATTTCAATGCTTAATTGATAAAATGACTTGGATGTTATAACTAGTGTTTTTGTATGAATGCTGAATGTGTAAGATGTTGCGTGTGGCAACGAAACTATGTGTGCGTCGGAGTGAGCGAGACAACGGCTTCACCGCCCGGCGCATTTGAATACGCGCGAATAAATGCATAATAATTAGGTCAGTTTTACTAGTCAGCTGATCCGAAGCCGGCGCGCAAGCAAACGGAGGTTAGGAATTCGTGTTAACCGCACGATCCTTCGTCGAAAGTGCTGCACGCGAATACATAACGGTACACGAAGGCGCGCGAATACAAAGGAGGACGTGTCACCGGAAGTCACTTAACCGTCAAATGCACGTAGCCCTTTTTCATCCCCTGTACCTTTTCAAAAATAGTACAGTCAAATTCGCAGACAAAGAAAGAGACGAACACAAAAGAAAAAATGTGACCGATGACGTTTAATTACCGAAATCGGTCATTTGACGTCGGGTGACCGACGACGTCCAATTACCGGTCACCGAATGTCAAGTGAACAATGACGTCCAGTTACCGAAATCGATCACTTAACGACAGGTGACCAATGACGTCCAATTACCGGTCACCGAGTGTCAAGTGAACAATGACGTCCAATTTACGAAATCGGTCACCAGACGTCATGTGACAATGATTGCACATCCGTAGTAAGCTAGTGATCATAGTGAACCTAGTATTTCTAGTTATTCTAGTGATTGGAAATAGGTAATGAGTTTTGTGAGATTAGGATTAATTTGAATCGGAGTAGAAGATGGTGTATTGACGATTTGGGGAACTGATTCAAAACATGGCAGAGGCACCTCGATAACAGGCCGTACAAAATACCTAGCTCTTGTCCCTTGGCGTGTCTGTCTGTCGGTCGATGGTTTGGTTTTGTCCGTGGTGGGTATATCGTAGTAAGAGGGGGGTGGACGATGAAATGGAGGGTGTATGAGGGTGAGGAGAAGAGAGGAGGGCGTCTCGGCGCCATGCTGATTTGCATGCGCCGCCATGACGGCCGCCGCCGCTCCACCGCTCGGGAGGGGGGTTGCAAAAGGGGTGGAGGGCCGGAGGGTAAACATCGATCGTTCTCACCTCTCTCTCTACTCCACTCTTCTTCTCGGTTCACTTCAATGCTATTCCACATGTCTCTCTCCCTCTTCCGCTTTCCCTCTCGTTCACTCTGTCCTTCTCTTCCACTCTGTCTTTCTCGTCACTCTGTCCTTCGCGTCGCTCTGTCTTTCTTTTTCACCCTGTCCTTCTTGTCACTCTGCCCTTCTCGTCACTCTGTCTTTCTTGTTCACTTTATCCTTTTTGTCACTCTATCCTTCTTGTCACTCTCTCCTTCTCGTTACTCTGTCCTTCTCGTCACTCTCTCCTTCTCGTCACTCTGTCCTTCTCGTCACTCTATCTTTCTTGTTCACTCTCTCCTTCTCGTCACTCTATCCCTCTTTTTCACTCTATCCTTTTCGTTCACTCTATCCCTCTCGTTCTCTCTGTCCCTCTCTCCCTTTCACACACCCCTGAGTCTAGAACGAACCCAGCCCAACAACCACACCAACCCCTAAACCAGAAAACTCCAAGCTTTTATTCCTATTCCCTATCAGAACACTTAACCAAAATTTCTAATTGTCTCCAACCGTCCAAAAACATTCACCGAGGCATCAAACATGTCTATTAATACCTTGACTCAAGATGACGAAATTTCACATGCAAGCTTTGACCTACAAAAAATGACCACTTGCTCACGAAATGATTTTGACCCCGTTCTTATAAGGGTGATAATTAATTAACGTAATTCAGGTCACCAACATTTTTTGGAATTATTTAAAAAATCGTTTCCGCAGCTATCGAGTCGAAAATTGGTCAAAAATATTTTGTTTTAATAAAAAATTCGAAAAAACAATGGATTTTTTCGTACTGAAGCAGTTGATCCTAGTTCAGGTAATAAAGACTGTATAACAAAAAGCAAAAGGATTCAAGTCAATTGCTTTCTTCGTTTCCTAACAATTTTTTTTGCCAAAAAAACATGTTTTCCAAAAAAACGCGTTTTTGGCATTTTTTAGTGAGAAAAAAACTAAAGGGAAAAATAACTCAGTCGGCTATTCTGAAATCTT
This sequence comes from Ganaspis sp. Gsp50, assembly GCA_011057455.1. Taxonomy (NCBI): domain Eukaryota; kingdom Metazoa; phylum Arthropoda; class Insecta; order Hymenoptera; family Figitidae; genus Ganaspis; species Ganaspis sp. Gsp50. The sequence goes on from WNHD01001128.1 coordinate 9,317, forward strand.
AAGGAAGTCAAAACATGTTTTTAGAAAAGTTAGGAAAAAATAATGAATTCCAATTTGTCGGGAATAATACGCGAGAATATTCTCGGGAAATTGAGTTAGTTTAGTAATATTTACTTATGCAGCTGGTATAAGGGTGCATTGTAGTGTGAGTGAAAAGGGGTAGGTGGGAATCTCGAGCTCTATTTGTTTTCGTTGGACCACATAGCGTGATACGTTTGCGTAATGCCAGAGTCCCATCCGCTTGCGGTGGTGGCGACGGAATCTGCCAGGCGGTAACTCATCCGGCCGTGTTCGGATATGTTTTACCCTCAATTTTCATTTTCCGTGGTTCTACTCTGGACAACCATCCAGTAAAAAATCTGTCCCATGATAAAACCGCTGCCATTTAAATGCATCGCGAATCACAGTCTGTCCTCATGTTTTGACATTTAATGAACAAAATGAACGTGTCAGGATTTTTCCCCAACATATTTTTTTAGCAAAATTTCGGGTAAATACTTAGAATTGTACGCAAAAAAAAGTGCACTTTATTTTTCGATCTATTGGAATTTTTTAATCTGTCGCCGTTTTTCTGTTCTTTTATTGTCAAAGTTACTAGAATAACTCGGATTGACTTTTTATAGAACAACAGATAATTTATTGCGATTTATTTCGTACATATCCAAAGATTGTCCGAAATTTATTTTTAGAAACAATGTTTATTAAATAGTAGAAATAAGGGATGTCCAGTGACCGGTAGTTGACGTCTAGTGGCCAATGACGTCCAATTACCTTTATCGGTCATGTAATGTCAAGTGACCGATGACGTCCAATTACAATCTTTGGTCACTTGGCGTCAGACGACCAATTACCGAAATTGGTCACCAGACGTCAAGTAACCGATGACGTTCAGTTACCGTTTTCGGTCACCAAACGTCAAGTCACCGATGACGTCCAATTACAATCTTTGGTCACTTGACGTCAGATGACCAATTACCGAAATTGGTCACCAGACGTCAAGTGACCGATGCTGCCCAATTACCGATATCGGTCATGTAACATCAAGTGACCGATGACGTCCAATTACTATCTTTGGCCACTTGGCGTCAGGTGACCAATGTCGTTCAATTACCGCTTTTGGTCACTTGACGTCCGGTGACCGATGACGTTCAATTACCGAAATCGGTAAGCAGACGTCATATGACAGTCACTGAAATTTGATAGTTACTTAGATATTTTAGTGATTCCGATGAGTTTGTGATTGGAAATTGAGCAGAGGGAAAATTGTTTTAACAAACATTGTCGCAAAAAGAATTAACTTCGAGTCATTCCGGGAAGGGTACGAGGCGTAAAAAATTCTGGTTGCCAGTCACCTGCTTGCCATTTTAATTTTGTCGAAGCCATGGCGACGTCGAACGTAAGGTTCAATTATCTTATTAAGGTTATACCGCCAGCCATGCCCGTCACGGTACACGTGCCCCCTTGCTGAACCTTACTTCGGAATGATGAAACGATAAGAAGGCGGAGAAAGATTTCCAGCGAGATACCTTCTCGGAACCTCGTGTTTTCAAAGTGAAGTCGTACATTTTCCGGGAAAATGTGTCTCAGATAAGGTAGTGAAAACAAATATTGATGAAACGATTAGAAGCTATTGTTTAAAAAAGATTTTAGCATAAGGAAGGTATAAATAAGGAAGCTCATCAGCTCATTTTTATTTAAATTAAAGAAACAATCTGGTCATGTGAGAGCGATTCAGAATTAGACGTGGGAATTGACGTTTATAGTGCGAACATAAACTATCAAAACATCTTTTATGACCTAAACACAAACCCTTCTGGATGCCGCTGTTATCGTAAAAAATCGTGACTGGGAAGGCAGTTTATCTACTTTGGAAATTTTTTCGAGGTCGTTTGGGGATAAAATCGAATCGACCTTTAGAATCACATCGAATAGGCCACGTGCCACGAACAATATGCATATCCCCAAGCGTCGCGGTAATATTGCCCGAGATAGAGCCTTATCGCGATCCACGCGACCAAATCAAGTTAAGAACCAAGGTAGAGAACTCCTAGAGAAACTTAAGGTGAAACTTTCAACTTGTGTTTAGTGATCGGAAACCGGTTGCATTCTGATGATCGCAACGTCATCAATACCCGGATATTTCCAAGAAACTCATTCAACGAGGAATAGTTTTGTCGTCACCTACTCGAGACCTGTTTTCAAAATAACAAAATAGTTTTGTTTTCCTGATCGTTTAATAACCAATTAATTTATCGACTCAGTTTTTAGCAAAATGGGGATTTGCAAAAATATTTTTTGTTGAGAAATTTAGCGACTCAATATTTTAGGACCACATTTAGGACTTGCGAAATAGTACATTCCACTTTTGTAGTATTTTTTTGTAGTCTTTTTTTGTAGCATTACTGTTTTACAGTATTCATTGTTTGTTTGAACAGAGTAGTAGCTAGAGAATTTTCAACTCGACTATTAAAAAGAAACAAGTTTTCTTGGCTTGTGTTTTCGTAGAAGCTGTGCGTGCAAGGCACTTGATGCGAGTGCGAACAAAGCAGAAGAAACTGGGTGCCATGCGGAATACCGTGGCACGTAAGCGAGATAGACCCATAAAAATGCTAATCCTTATCGACCAGCTCGACTGTATAAGGGACGGCGGGGAAAGACCGGCGGGCGCTGCTTGCATGCCATTAGCCCAGAGACCCCGCGTTCGTGGAACACCGACAAATCCAAGAGCGTTCGATTTTCAAACTATCGATATCCTTCATTTCGCACCCGTCCTTCCAAAAACTTTTCTCCAACTTTTCCGACCACGTGTTGTCCAAAAATAATTCCACCTACGCTTCAGCAAAATATAAAAAAGGTAAATACGAAAAGTGTAAACATTTTTAAAAAACAGTTTTTTTAATTAGTGGAATCATTTTTAAATTGAAAAGCTATTTTGGTTTCCCGCATTGGAAATTTTTAGTCTCTTGACGTCTTGTGACCGATGACGTTCAGTTACCGTTTTCGGTCACCAAACGTCAAGTGACCGAGGACGTACAATTACCATTTTTGTTTAGTTGGTGTCAGGTACCCTGACGTCCAATTACCATGTTAGATCACTTGACGTCAGGTGACCGATGACGTCCAATTACTGAAATCGGTCACCAGACGGTAAGTGACCGATGACGTCTATTTACCAAAATTGGTCACCAGACGGCAAGTGACCGATGACGTCCAATTACAGAAATTGGTCACCAGGCGGCAAGTGACCGATGACGTCCAATTACCGAAATTGGTCACCAGGCGGCAAGTGACCGATGACGTCCAATTACCGAAATTGGTCACCAGACGGCAAGTGACCATGACGTCCGATTACCATTTTCTGTCACTTGAAGTCGGGTGACCGATGACGTCGAATTACCGAAATCGGTCCCCAGATGTCACGTGACGTATTGAATATAATTTTTGTGAATTGGCTAATCGTTTCAGCATCTGCTGATAATTATCTCGGCCCAAGGATTAGTCATTTTTATAATGCTATTTATTTTGTACAGCGAAAAACAATTAAAATTTTATTCTTTTTTTTGTTGTAATCTCATAATGGTCAGACTGAAAAGACTGCAGTGGTTTTCTAATTGCGATTTGCAATTGCGACCATTCGAGAGATTTGTGGAACACGTTCCTTGCATCCTGAACAACTGATCAAAGTATATTAATTTGAAACCTAGTTGGCATTACCAAAGTACTTTACTTTTTCTTTTTTTTTCTCTTCTTCGTCTTATTCTTCTTCTTAAAAGAAGCAACGAAGCTATATTTGAAGAGAAAAGCGAAAGTTTGATAGAGTTGGAATGGAGTGAAACAAAGGATTCAGGACTTGAGACCCTTTGGTTCCAGTTTTTTGTCTGTGCGTTCGGCAGCGAGACTAATCTCCGATAGGATCGGATCCATCAATCTAGATTATAATTAATTGATAGTGGGACCCACCCCCTGTGGTGGGTGGCAATGGCATCTAGAATTGGCTAAGAGTGAGGGTAGAGGATCTGGCAGGGTGGTGTATTGCACCGGGTATTACGGAGGATGCAGGGGTGACTGTCGGTCGGTCTGTCTGTTGTCGACTCTTTATCGCGCCCCCGGTGAGTCGTCTTATGCATCTTTCATGAGGCAACCATCCAAGGGGTCCACGCCGGTCCGCAGTAGTCCGTAAACCGTACTCTACGTACGTACTCGTTCCACGCGTGCTCTTACGAGTGTGCTTGTGCTTCCACACCAAGAAACATTCCAATACACACGCAATTCAAGACAACGATATACCAAACTCATTCTTAGTCTCTATCGAGATTATGCTCAGCGCTGAGGAAACTCCTTTCCTTTGTGCCAAATGACTTCATCCTTTGAAAAATCGAATTTATCCAAACGAGCATCAACAATTTTAATAAAATTAAATAAATTTTATTTTATTAAGGTAATTAATCTTATTAAAGTAATTAATTTTATTAAAGTAATTAATTTAATTAAAGTAAATTTAATTTTATTAAAACCAAATACTGTAAATTTAACATTATCTTTAGCCATTAAGGTAAAATAACAACGAACATATTTGTTGGAGCAAACAAAATTCTGCAAAGGAATTATTTTGTAGAATTAAAAATTCTAAACAAGTTTTGTTGACTCGACAAGATCTTCGGAGTAATCAGCACTCTTTTTTTCTCTTTTGTAGAATTTTCAATGCGACTAACGGAAAAGGTATTCCATTCGTTAACTGACACACTGCGCGAACTTAAGTTTAGATTTACGAGCCAGTGTTGTCACGACACTTCAGTTCTTGAACCTTGTGAAAATCATCGCCTTAAACGTTACATAAGTAGGTTTACTACCGTTAAGCCTTCCTTCACACAGCCTTCCTTTTGCAAAAACATTTTAGTTTCTCTCTGAAATTAAATTTTCTGCTTTCAAATGTTGTTTAGATTCAGATCCGCTGAATTTAGATCCTTTTGGATTTAGTTCCATTTGGATTTAGATCCATTTGGATTTAGATCCATTTGGATTCAGATCCATTTAGATTTAGATCCATTTAGAATTGTTGACATTTGAATAAAATTAAGACCATGTCAAAAGTGTTTAGAATTCCGCACGTACAAGAATATCATTTCGTAAATGACTTGAGAAGAAGACCAATCTCAAGTGTCTCGAAAAATTTGGTTTTTTTATATCTTCGCTGTAGAAAAATTCGAAAATTATTTCAGAAATCCGTAAAATTAAATGTCATTAAAATTAATTAATCAACCAATCACAAGTGTCCTAAAAATTTGGGTTTAATTATATTGTCACTGTAAAAATTTTAGAAACCTCTGAAATTAATTTGTCACTTTTTAGAAATAATACATTTGATAAATTTAACAAAGTTGTTTGTTTGCATCATGCTATTTAAATTTAGGGTTTAGGAATCCGTCGAATCGGGGAAAGGGTTTTAGTGTTAAGTCAGCTCGTATTTAAGCGACCGGGTAGTTGGACGGGTAAACACGCGTCTTGTGCTCTAAAGCTTGTCTATATGGAGCCTATGGGGTGTTTAGTGCGTATTAACGGAGCAAGGGGCGGCCAAGGGGGAAGATGGTGAAGGGCTAGGTTTGAGGGTCATGGGTCACAGGCGCTTGCGTGTTTCTATGGTTACGTAGCAATACGCCCCCGCAACCTGGCTCCTGCTTTTCCATTCCATATCATGCTATGGCATCCCATCGCAACGCACCATAACCTCTCGATACCCCTCCACCTCCGAATTTCCACATTTCACTCAATTCGTCCCGATACTTAAAGTTGATTCACTAGATTTACTTTTTACATCCCTGATCATCACGACAATTATTATTTTATTCGATATATCGAATAAAATACACAGAAAGGAAAAACGGTAAAAGATTAAAAATGTAAAGGGTAAAGATTGCTAAGATACTGGAAAATAGGATGAGAAAGTTAATTAGAAAATTGTCGGTGAAAATTTTATTCATTTGCAACTAAATTCTGTTTTTCGAAAAGCGATTTTCTCTTTTATCAAGCAAAATTTAGTTGCAAATGAATAAAATTTAAAAATTACACTTGATTATATCCTACGTCCCTGACCCAAATTCGCGTGATGAGGCCCAAAAGAAGTATTTCGACGAATAATTAACGCCAGTCTTTGATTTGTTCACTATTCGTTTCGTATTTCGAATAATTCGAAATTTATTTTATGAATCTGAATGAGAGAGAGAGATGAACACTATCCAGCCTTATACTTTATCTTCTTTTCGTTTCTTCAGTTTTTGTATTTCTTGTAAATTAATCCAAACAATAATTTCCTTGTACAAATTATGTTTGCCAGCTGACACTTGTAAACAAACAGGTTTGGGAAGCAGGGACTCATAAACTCACTCGATGGCAGGGTTCGGTAGGATAGAATTCTTGCTGCTTCTAGCTAGAGAGATGGACAAGTATTCTATCCTACCCAACCCTGCTATCGAGTCAGTTTACGACTCCTTGCTTCCCAACCCTGTTTGTTTACAAGTATCAGCTGGCAATCATGGCTGGCAATCATATTTTGTGCAAGGAAATCATTATTTCTACGATATTATAAACATTTATCAAGTGCAATCTTTAAATTTTATTCCTTTACAACTAAATTGTGCTCTCCGAAATCTAATTCGTTTCTTTTTCATCTAATTTTTGTAAAATTATTATTTCATTTCTATCGTTCTTTTAAAATTTCGTTATGAATCTTTTGTCCTTTAAATCGTTCGTCTATATCCGTTGGTCTATACCCGCAGTTTTTTTAAATTTCGATTCCTGTCTTTCTGAAAAGTCAGTCGCACGTTCTACTTTGTTTTACAGTTGTTTTTTTGAAGATTCGCGAGTCGACAGGGGGACATTAAATGTATTATTTCTATTGTTGGATTTTGTTCTCACGGTGTGTGCAAAAAACTTGGCAATGAAAACGATATTGTATTGAAGTACGGTATGCTGTGGGTACCTGCACACCTACGCGTACCTGTTTACGTGGCTGTTTATGTACCTATACCTCAGTATCGTACGTGCGGGCGTGACTTGCCTACGCACTCGAATGGCGCAATATTGACTCCGAGTAGAACCAATGTCATTATACGGTAGGCGACTCTAACTCGACGCAAACTTTCTCAAATTTTCCACATAATTTCAAAGACGATTCAGATTGTCAAACTCTTCCAAAAAGGCGAATTGCCAATGTCGCGAATTTGAAAGCAGGACCTACCGACACTTACGTTTGCGATTTGTTTGACCCTTAAGGAACCGAGTTTTATGCGTTGCTCGTTAAACAAGACGGTATTGGAAAGATGGAGGGCGAGAGAAAGAGAGAGAGAGAGAGAGAGAGAGAGAGGGTGAGAAAGAGAAAGAGAGAAAGCAAAAGAGCAAGAGAGATAGATAAAGACGGAAAATGGGAGTTTTTATCGTGAATACTTTGAAGCGATTGTTGATGTATCGTTGAGATCAGGAATACAAGACAAATGAAAAAGCATGTAGAGTTATTGGTTTGCGAAATGAATTCGCACCGCCATGTGAAGGTACCTACTTTGGCATGAAATCTGTTTTTAGCGACAGATCGTAAAGCGATTTATGTATACGACCGGTTGTAACGCAGACAGTAAACGGTAAACGCACGCAGCCTGGCTCAACTCTCCGCGGTGCGGTTAGTTGCCGCGTAAACGACTTTATTACCCATACCAGCTCGCGTGCCACCTAGTTACGCTTCAATAGAAAAATCATAAACGACCCACTCTGTTTTAGCAATTCAGAGCCACTCGACAATCTTGACAATAAAAATTTACGAATTCACGATCTGTTTTATCGTTCTAACAAAAAATCCAATTCAATGTCTTTATCTAACAAACCTTTTTCATTTTACGGAGCTTGAATGTATGTTTCAGCGTTACCGATTCCAACGTTACCATTAGGTTACCATTTACGTTACTATTTACGTTACCATTTACGTTACCATTTTCAATCTTACCAATTTAAGGAGAATCCAGAATAGACGGTTTTGAGGTTAGGTTTGGAACGTTTTGGACCCGTCAATCTATTGTTTTTTATTCTTTCATTGGCGTCGATGCTCAAAATCCACCTATTCCAAATGGACACAAGAGTGTGGAAAAATTGACGTTGTAAGGTCAGTTCTGACCAAAACGAGAAGACGTGCCTCATGCGAGTGCCCACTTACAATTAGTCGAAACGCCCAAAAGAGCGTAAAAGAAATAAACGCTTGCAATACAGCGAAGAACAAATAAAATATTTTTTATCGCCATTGGTGATGAAATTTCAGACTGAAGTGACTGATCCGCCATTTGGCAATCTGCGGGAAAAATAAAAACCGCCTCTTAGATATCGAAAGTGGAGGGTGAAAGGCAAGATGATGGATGGCACCTCTCTAGCTTCGGAAGCGCCAAGTAAGGCTCTGTCGTTGACGACGATGCTGACGCTAATGAGCAAAATATGAGACTCCACCCCTTAACCCTCGTCACCCTTTTCCACGACTTTCTCATCACGTCCTGTTTCACTCTTTTGTCCCAGACTATATCGATTCTCGCATCCCTCCACTCGCAGAGAAAGTGCCAAGCAAAGAAAGCGTGTTGAGCGAAGCAGAAAAGAACTACCGATTGTTTTTCGTCCCGAACATTTCAAACACTCAGGAAAGCTCTGGAAATTCCACGGGATGTTTTTCGAAACTTCCCTGAACATTCCCAACCTTGAGGGAAGTTCTGGCACTTCCATCAAGGTTGGGAATGTTCAGGAAAGTTTCGAAAAACATCCCAATTTTCTCCATTCCCTTGTTCCTTCACTTTCCTAAAATTCCTGATTGTCCAATTGTTTTTTTATACAGTTTGCTAAATTGATCTACATTGACCAACTATTCTCAAAAGGATTCGAAATGTATGTAACCGAATTTTTGGAGGGTGAAAAAGTTTCTGGAACGTTTTTCTTGATGGGGAAAAAAGGCTCTGTGAAATTAATTATTTGCTTAAGGAGAGGAGTCGTTTTTGCAAGTCTTGAAGGGTTTGTAATGTTTGTTCGAAGAATGGGAGGAAGAAAAGGAAAGTTTAAAGAGGTTGCATTAACGAGCCTCCCCTGCTCCGTTGTCTGCTCCCAAGGGGCAAGAGGAGCCCATGTCCAGGCGCGTTTTTATCAAGCATCCAGACGCGTCAAAGAAACGCGTTTAATTTCATTTCGTACCGTTGAGTTCAACGCCTGACAAAAGAAAGTGTCCGATGCTTTACGATCACCCTCCGGAATTCGCGTATCTGCATAATTAACCTTAAAATCTTTGATTCCAGTCTTCGACAAACTTTGATTGTCCCAAAATTGAGCGATTCTTTTTTATTCGATCAGCCAAGAATTTAAGAATATTCTGGAAAGGAACTTGATTCAAAAGGTCGACAAAAGCATCAAAACGTCGCAAATTTACAAATGACAAATTTGTTTATGTTCTACCTTCCTGTGACCGAATTTACTTATTTCGCATAAAATTGAGATAACAATTACCTTTTCCTGTCAGGGAACGTCAATTGACCGATGACGTCCAATTATTGAAAATGATCACCAGACATCAGGTGACCGTGACGTCCAATTACCGAAAATGGTCATCAGACGTCAGGTGACCGTGACATCCTATTACCGAAAATGGTCACCAGACGTCAGGTGACCGTGACGTCCTATTACCGAAAATGGTCACAAGACGTCAAGTGACCAATGACGTTCAATTACCGAAATTGGTCACCAGACGTCAAGTGACCATGACGTCCGATTACCATTTTCTGTCACTCGACGTCAGGTGACCATGACGTCCAATTACTGATTTCTGTCACTTGACGTCAGGTGACCGATGATGTCCAATTACCATTTTCTGTCACTTGACGTCAGATAATTAGTTAGAAAACTACAGTTTATTAGCAGAAAGGTTATACAAAAATATTAATAAATAATAAATACATTCGCACCAGATACTAAGATGCTCTGGTATCGAATAATAAAATACTCAAGATTATACAATAATGACATTCTTACCGAATACTAAAATTCTCGAATACGTAGTACAAAACGTAGGATGTAAATATGTGGATAAATTTATGGGATTGAGAGAAAGAAGGTTTCTTCTGAAAGAGATTAAGAGCAACTTTTGCAAACGAGGAATATTAATTAGCAAGGATAATCACCTTTAGGATCAAAGGAATGGATAAGAGAGGCAGTTGATGAGGAAGAGAAGGTTGATGTTATATGACGGTGCTAACACAGGGCTCGAGGATATCAAAGGGGAATACGAGGGATATCAATCCCCGAATCCACAAACTCAGTACCTATCCGGGACCACGCTTTAGCAGTTCTCAACCACAAAATCCTTCGCTTGAGTTTATCACAGTCGTAACCTCACAATACCATCCACACTCCTCCTTTCTATTTTAATAATACCACGGTTCCATACTTCTTTTATCGCGATTCTACTTTTTATTGCGATTCTACTTCTATCCCGATTCTGCTTTTTATCTTATCCTGCTCTTTATCTCGATTTTTTTGTCTCGATTTCATGAGCGTCTTGAAAAAATGGTTTTATTTGGTCTTCGCTGTGCAAAATTATTTCAAAAACTAGTTACATGGTTTCTGCAACTCAGAAAAACAGGGAAGATCTAGAATTCTCATGGAATTTCATTATTTCTTACGGAATCATGGAAATTTCGTGAAATTTTCATTTATACCATGGAAATTTTGCTACATTTACTTTCTTCACTTTAGGTTTACTAAGTTTTATCAAAATTAATAATATACTTTTTTTACAGGAAAAAAAATTCCAAATACATCAAAATAGTTAAAAATAGTTAAAATTTCTTTAAAATGTTTCAAAATACTTAAAAGTACTTTAAAATACTTCAAATTAATTCAAAATATTTCCAAATACTTCCCAATAATTCGAAATATTTAAAAATTCGGATTTCAAAATATTAAAAATTTCATCAAAGTATTTAAAAAAATTTCAAAATGGTTATATAACTTAAAATTATTTTATAAACTGTTTCTAAATACTTCCCAATTCTTCAAAATATTTTCAAATACTTCCCAATATTACAGAGTGAGAAAAATATATCTAAGTCAGAATGAAGCGTATTAAAGATTTGGTTTACATGATAGCATACAATATAAATAGGATTTTGAAACACTTAAAATATTTAAATTCGCATAAAAAAACTTCAAAAGATTGGAATATACTTAAAATTACTTTTAAATACTTTAAAATCCTTCAAAATATTTTAAAGTATTTAAAAATATTAGCATTTTTTGTATTAAATAAATTATAAACAGATTTTAAAATATTAGTTCTATTCTAAATATTTTAAAATATTATAATACTTCATACTACTACAAAATACAACATTTTTAAATTTCTTCAAAATATTTTAAAATACTTAAAATTACTTATAACAATTTCCGAATACTTGCCCATACTTAAAAATATTTTAAATAAGCTTAGAAATACTATAAAATATTTGATTATATTTAAAATTACTTTAATAATACTTCAAAACATAATTCAAAGTATTTAAAAATATTAGTACTTTAAATATTAGGTAAAGTATAAAAAGATTTAAAAATATTAATCTTTTTTAAATATTTTAAAACTATTATTATACTTCAAACTACTTCAAAATATTTGTAAATATTTAGAAATGATTCCAAATATTTTAAAATATTTAAAAATATTTAAAAACACCTCAAAATATTCAAAAATACTTCAAAGTTTTCCAAAATACTTCAAAATATTCCAAAATACTTCAAAGTATTCCAAAACACTTCAAAGTATTCCAAAATAATTCAAAATATTCCAAAATATTTCAAAATACTCCAAAATACTTGAAAATATTTAAAAATACTTCAAAATATTCCATAATACTTCAAAATATTGAA
>WNHD01001129.1:0-35804 GCA_011057455.1 Ganaspis sp. Gsp50
TATGTTTATAATTCAAATTGTCAAATATCAAAATACTTTAATAATTCAAAATGTCAAATATCAAAGTATTTTAATGTTTCAAAATGTTAAACATCAAAACATTTTAATAATTGAAAATGTCAAATATCAAAACATTTTAATAACTCAAAATTTCAAATATTAAAATTGCAAAAAATTATTAAAACCTGACATAAATTCAAAACATCAAAAATATCAAAATATTTTAATATTAAAAAAATGTAAAATATCAAAATATTTTAATAATTAAGAATGTCATATATCAAAACATTTTAATAAACTCAAAATTTCAAATATTAAAACATCTTGTAATGTATACATTCAAAACATCAAAAATACCAAGACATTTTACATAATATTTAAAAATGTAAAATATCAAAATATTTTAACATTAAAAAATGTAAAACATCAAAATATCTTAATAATTCAAAATATCAAATATCAAAATATTTTAATAATTTGAAATGCTAAATATTAAAAGATGGTATAAATTTAAAACGTCGAATATCAAAACATTTTGACAATTCAAATGATATGAAATATCAAACTACTATTTCATTCATTTAAAAAATCAAATATCGTGAAATTTCATCTGAAAATAAATACAAATGTGCACAAAAAAATTTCATGCAATCAACAGAAGATATAAAAGAACAACATAGTGACACAAAAATTTAATTTAATCAAAAGATGATGATGAAAATGAAATATTTATACATGTAATTTGTAGAGTATATAAAAACCCGTTAATTCAAAACTCAAACAAAAGAATTCTTATTTTTTTCAAACAGAAATTATTTAAAGTTCTGTTAAAGAAATATTATACTAAAAGAGCAAATAATTTTGTTCATAATGAAGACAAATGAAAATTAATCTTTCAAATATTCTAAAAAATAGAAAATAAATTATATTAACTACTTTCTAGGATATAACATTTCCAATAAATTATTATTCGTTCAGATTGATTTCGAATATTTTAAGAACTTGAATTTTAAACAGTTTCCATCTCACTTTAAATTAAATACGTAATTATATAAATTTGTCGTTAAAAAATTGATGTTGATTTGATATTTAACAAACAAGTTTGAATCATCGGGTTTTTAATTTTAATTAAAACAAACTTTCCACACCAAAATAATTCCCTATTTTAGGTACTTACTTTCCTACCTACAGATATATTTAAGAGAATTGAAGCTATCTCATTCATACACAAAAATTAACCAATTCCTACCTATAGCTATATTTTGAAAAAAACATAATTGACTCTTTCACACCAACACATACACTCCACGGTTCTCTCACGTACCGCCCAGGTGCAAAAACCTAAACTAGAGATTACGTCCCGGGAGGTAATCTGACACCTGAACTCAAAATGCTGAAACTCTCAAAAATTTTAATTAGTGTTTATAAATTTTGTTATAAATTTTGTTATAAAAATTACTTTAAAAATCTTTCTTTAATAACTGCTTTTAATTGAGTAAAATCAATTCGTAAAAAATGCAAAAACTGAATAAGTAAACATTTGACAATATATACTAATAACATTATTTAAACAATTAGAGAATTATAAGTTTAATTAAATTAATTACTGAATTAAACATACTAAAAAATTACAGAATTTAAATATCAAGAATACATTACAAGAATGGACATGAAATATAAAAATGACACTGACATAAATAGAGAACATTCCATTTTGAAAGCGAGTTATTTGCAAATTATCAGTTAATTCTTTGGAAACAAAATATCTTTATTTCAATTCACAAGATAATAAAATTATTCTCGTCCAAATGGAGTTTTTAATACTCTTACTGGAGAAAATAAATTGAAATCCGTGTCAAAATTTACCCAGTTGAGTACAACATTTTTTGTAGACAGCTGTGTGTTAAAAATTCAATCTTTTACTCACTTTAGTGCGTTAAAAGTACTTTTTACGCACTAGTGCGTAAGAGCCGAGTTTTTAACGCACAGGAGCACAAAAAATGTATTTAAAAGTAAAAAACAACTGAAAATCTTTACTTTTAATTGAATTTTTCATTGAAATTCTGCAAAAAAGTAAAAAATTATTATTTTATGTCAATGCTGTCACTATGTTGTTAAATAAAAAACGACTTGCCGATCGCGGATACCCACGTCGAAGCGATGGCAGCAAAGCCTCTTGTGGACCAGCCTTAGGAGATCCCTTCTTTTCTGCGAAGACCTAAGGCTTGGCAGGGGTCACTTTTCTCTGGTTACCCTCCTTCCTGTCCTTCAAAATTTTTGATTGATTGTTTTTTCCTAAAAAAAAAAAATTTTTATAATTTATTCTTAAAATTATTTTTTTATATTTAATAATATTCATTAAAATAGTTTAATTGATGTTATTAACTACTGGTGACTGAAATTTATAAAAAATGAACCAGTAAATGCTGTTAATATTTTGAAATTCCTGAGAAAATAAAAAAAATTAAGGGTGTATTGTATAATTTATTTAAAATTGTATTATCTTTTTGTTTAAATATATAAAATAATAATTATTCAATTGATAAAATTAATTACGAGTCACTAAAATTGATTGAAATAATTAACCAATAAACGATAATACTTTTAAATACCCGGAAAATAAGAATTTTGAAACAAATTTTATAACTTTTTTTAAAGTATATTTTTTGATTTAAATATTTCTTTTTTTTAATTGAATTAGCTATAGCTCACTAACATTCATAAAAATAATCAACCAGTAAATGCTGTTAATATTTTAAACTTCCCGAAAAAAGAAAAAAATATGAAATATTGTATAACTTTTTTTTAAATTGTATTAGTTTTGTTTAAATATAAAATAATAATTATTTAATTGATAGTATTAATAACCGCTCACTGAAATTGATTAAAATAATTAACCAATAAACGATGTTAATATTTTAAAATGCCCGGAAAAGAAAAATTTTGAAACAAATTTCATTTTATAACTTCTTTAATAAAATAATAATAATTATTTAATTGATAGTATTAATGACCGCTCACTGAAATTGATTAAAATAATTAACCAATAAACGCTGTTAATAGTTTAAAATGCCAGAAAAAGAAAAATTTTGAAACAAATTTCATTTTATAAATTCTTTAAAAATATTAAATTTTTTATTTAAATAATAATTATTATTTATTTAATATAATTAATTTATAAAAATAATCAACCAGTAAATGATGTTAATATTTTGAACTACTTGAAAAAAAAAGTATTGTATAATTAATTTTTAAATTGCATTAATTATTTGTATAAATCTAAAGTAATAATAATTATTTAATTCATGGAATTAATTACCGGTCATTAAAATTGATTAAAATAATTAACCAATAAACAATGTTAATATTTTAAAATGCCCGGAAAAGAAAAATTTTGAAACAAATTTTATTTTATAACTTCTTTAAAAATATTAAATTTTTTATTTAAATAATATTTATTATTATTTATTTATTTAATAAAATCAGCAGCAGGTCACAAAATATTATAAAAATAATTAACCAGTAAATGATATTAATATTTTGAACAACTTGAAAGAAAATATTATTATATAATTTATTTTTAAATTGCAATAATTATTTGTTTAAATCTAAAATAATATTAATTATGTAATTTATGGAATTAATTACCGGTCACTAAAATTAACAAAAATAATTAACCAACAAACGATGTTTATATTCTAAAATGCCCGGAAAAGAAAAATTTTGAAAGAAATTTTATAACTTATTTAAAAGTATTTATTTATAGTTGTTTACTTAGTAAAATTAACTGCTGATCACGAAAATTTATAAAAATATCCAACCAATAAAGGCTGTTAATATTTTGAACTTCCTGAAAAAGAGTATTGTATAATTTTTTTTTATTTAAATCTAAAATAATTATTATTTTATTCATGGAATTAATTACCGGTCATTAAAATTGATTAAAGTAATTAACCAATAAACGATGTTAATATTTTAAAATGCCAGGTACAGAATAACTTTGAAACAAATTTTATTTTATAACTTCTTTTAAAATATTTAATTTTTTATTTAAAAAATATTTATTATTATTTATTTAATAGAACTAGCTGCTGGTTACTAATATTTATTAAAATAATTAACCAGTTAACGATGCTAAGTTTTAACTGCCTGGAAAGTGAAAAAAATAATTTAAACAAAATTCTATAATTTATTTAAGAATGTATTTATTTTGTATTGAAATATAAAATAATTAGTTATTAAATACTATAATTATCCGATAAACAATTTTAATATTTCGAAATACCTGAAAAAATAATTTAAGAAAATCACCTATCGGTAATAAAGATATTAAAGTTTTTTTTTAATATGCAATAAAATTATTTATGTAATTAATACCATTAATTACTTGTCATGAAAGTTTATTAGAATAATAAATCAGTAGACTATTCACGCCACTTTAGTAAACTTTATTTTTCTATTTCGAGAACTGATAGTCAAAACAATATTCAAAAAATGAGAATAGACACTAATGCAAAATTAGAAGATCAATTACTCCCTCAACAGAAACAATTTAATTACTCCCGCAATAAAAAAAGCATAATAATATTGCCACAAGTTTATTTAATCTATCTCCCCTCCCACCTGGTATTCACAGCATATTTAATTGTCTTTTCAATAATAAAAAGAAACTTACATTTAACTGCATTCTGCTGCATCGCACTAAAAACAACACTCGAAACCTTTGCAATGGAAGGGCAAGTAAAGGTTTTTTAATGTTTGACTCAATACAATTTTGTTTACATTCATCAATCGATCACAGAAAAGCCTCATAATGAACAAGTCGCGACTTGTTTTCACTATCGTGAAATCAAGTTTCTCCCAATAAATACAGCTATTTTCTCTTTGATACAGCGACAAATTGAAGAGAAGCTGTAAATGTGAAGAAATTCAGTACCAATTACCAAAAGTATCAAAAAAATGGAATGAAATCGGTAACAGGTTCCCTCCGATGCTCACCCTTCCACGCTTGGGAAGACAATGACGCCACCGACGCCACAGGGGTCTCCACAAGGACGCGCAGGGACTCTCTCCCCTTCTTTGTCCGCCAAGTCCCAAGACTCGGATTCCTATTGGCTACACTTGATCACGTGACCGATGAATAATCGCCTCTGGGAGCACGCAAAGTACAAATATTTAAACTTTTCTAATAAGTAATTACTCTTTTAATATATTTCTTTTTGTTATATTTTTATAATCATTAAATTAAGTTGTTTTTATACTTATAGTTTATATAAATAAAGATACGAGAGTTAAATAAATGATTTCTTTTTTATGCTCATCGTTCCTGTATTTTGATTGGCTGTTTCAACTCCGCGGCAAATTCTTGTCCATTTAAAATAAAAACGTGTTTTTATTGAAACTACATAATAAAATAAAATTAATTAATAAAAAATGATAAATATATACTTCAATATGTAATAGAAATTAACCTGAAACAATTTTTTTTAATTAGTTTGCATGTACACCCAGTATTTCCACTACAAAGAATTTCCGCCATGCAACGTCAACTGTCGTTGACTTTAAAGTGTTCTTCAATTATTACATCAATATTCATTTAATAAACGATATTAATGATATGCTAATTATGCCAGAGAGTGGAAAGAGTTTGTGTTTGTTTAATTAACGCAAAGTTTGTGAATATCGTCTTGTAAAATGTAATTTTAATCATGAAAATTTTCTAAAGAGAGAGGTTAGGAATTCAGATGTTTACTTTCTGTAAGTGTATTTCTATTATTTTTGGTAAATAAATATTCAGTGAATTACAATTAAAATGACGAATTTTATATTCTTTTTCTGTTTAAAAAAGAATTAATGTTCTTCAGTAAGAAAGAACAGTTTTAAGGCCACGTGTCATTGCTATTGAAATGCAGTGAAAATATTTACAATTCATTTATTTTACAAAATTCTCATACACGTGGTATTTTAATTATACAATCAGATTTATTGACTTTTCAATCTTTGTTTTATTTACTACAATACTGTTCTAAAAATTGTTTTCTTTAATTTCATTATGCAAAATATAAAAGCTTATAATTATGCAATGTTATGCAAATAGATGAATTATTTCTAAAATTAAAGTGTTTTTGTACTATTTGCTTTCTTTATTTTCATATTTTCAGAAAACATACGATGGATAGAAGATAATTAAAATTTTGAATAAAAAATGCAGTTATTAATTTCAAAGAATAACATTTTTTAAAGAAAATATCACTTTATCTGAATTTTAATATAAATTTTGCATTAATTGTAAAAACATGAAGATTTTCTTTAACAATTGAAATTATTAAAGACATACATTTTTAACATATCCAATTGACGATTTTTCAGAAAAATCTGGTGTAAAGGACCCTGTCGTAAAAACAGTTTAATATTGTCGCTATTCATTATCTAAAACTTTTGTACAATTTGACTTATTTGGCACTTAATTAATTCTTCTTTGCCATGTAACAGTCTAAAATAAATTATCTATATAAATTAACTTATTTTTGACAAATCAATTGAATTTATTTTATTTCGTTCATTTGAATTTCTTTTAATTCATTCACTTGAATTTATTTCAATTTATTCTTTTGAATTTATTTCAGTATATTCATTTGAATTTATTTCAATTTATTTAGAAAAATTAATTTTAATTCGTTTAATTAAATATATTTTTAATTTTGGTTTAATTAATTCAGTTAAACGTATTTTAATTAATTCGATTGAACGTTTTTAAATGAACTCAATTGAATCTATCTTAAAAAATTGCTAATTAATTAAAACATACCAACATAGAAAGTACATCAGTATTTACATAAAAAGAAATATCTTTTTCTCGAGTTTCTAAAATTATTACAATAAATCATTTTCACACTTCAGTCTATTTTTTCCTCTTGAACACACATGAACAATTTTGCGCAAAATAAGTTCAGATTTCCTGTAAATTAATAAATATGTTAAATTAATTTCTGAAAAATGCATACAAATTCATTATTAATTATTATTAATCATTATTAACTATTATTAATTGTTAATATAATTGAAAATATCAAATTAGAAATTTTAATTGATTAATTTAATAAAGAGTGAAGATAAAGCTTTTATAAAATTAAAATGAGATTATTAATTACAATAAATAATAACTATAAAGTAAATTATATTGGATTTTCTTACGTGATGCGTTTATTAACCACTTTGGTTTATTATTCCATTGAATAAAAATTAGATAAATAGGAATGCCTAATGTAATAAATACTAATCCACAGCTAACTTCCCAGGGACTGACAAAGCATGGAAGGATCACCAAAAATCCACAGATGATGAAAAACAATATTGGCAAAAAGATGTTGACCTAGAGAATAAAAGAAGGTATTTTTTAGTAACTTTTAATTGAAAATGGAACCTGTAATAAAATTGTTTAAAGTAATGAATATATTTATTAATTGTTTATATGTCTAATTTGTTAAAAATAATAAACTACTTACTTTAATAGGTCGATGAAGATCCGGTTTTTTGTACCTCAGCCATAAAAGACCGCTTACTGACATCATAATGAATAATGATTCAACGAAACTCACATAATTAATCAGTACATAAACGTCATTTATTGTCAGAAGGACCAAAGTGATGAGGCACTGAAATTGGTATAAAAAATGAAAATAGAAATCTCAAATTTAACTGAAAAATGAAAATCAATTCAGTTTTTTAAAATGAAACAAAAGGTACAAATCAATTCAATAGGTATTTTCATTTAACATCTTTTTTAGAAATAACAATTATTAATAACAATTTTAAAGACTAAGAAGTAAAAAAAACCATAGAAAAGATTGAAGTATTTATATTTTAATTAGAATGAACTATTCATGTTTATTTTCGAAAAGAATTTTTTATCTTTGAAAATAATGCTTTATTTACTCTCCAAGTACTGAAGATTTTTATAAAGAATTCAATTTGGTTTAATTGTTAAATTTAAATCTTCCTAATGTTATTCAAATGTTTTTTGCATTTACTTGTTCAAAATAAATTACAAATTTCCGCCGCTTGCGATCAAAGACAACTTTTTAATTAATTGATTCTGGCTATTAATCTTCATTATTGTCGGTTTCACAATTCGCAGGATATAAATAAAAATTTCTTCAAATAACTTTAATAAGAAGGTCTCGCATTTAATTTAAATCTAATTCTATAATTTAATTGAGCTCGATCTGTAAAAGGCTTTGATATAAAATGACCTATCAAACTCGACATTGAAATGTCAGAGCTTAAAGTCTCACTTTTTCCAAATAGAACTTGAATTTTATTTTTTCATAAAAGTTTAACAACAAAATAGAGATCGAATGCAAGTTTTAAGATAATGTGAAAATCATAAAAATTCTTGACTTTGTTTAAAAATATAATATAACGAATTCATAATTATTTATATAATTTTGTAAATAATTGTATATAATTTTATATTAAATAATAGTGTATGAACCAGTTAACATTATATAATTTTATAATTCTATATTTTAAAATATTAGTTAATTCGTTGTTTTTTATTCAATTGCAAATATAAACGAACCCTTTTGTACAAAAAAATAATTGAAATAATAATTCAACAGTAAATTAATGCGAAAATAATTCAAGCCCAAAAGTATAATTGAAATAATAATGCAACAGGTTAATAGCGAGAAAATAATGCAAAGCAATGAAACTGGTATTAAAGATAAGCGTAGATTGGTAATAAAATTACATATAGAAATACCGTAAAATTCAATATCATAGCAATGTTAATTTGCCTCATTATTAATTCTGGCGATAGTTCCAACAATTTTGCTTTTAATAATTTTAGTTTTATGTTTTTTAAGATATTTTTTAACGGTTAAAGCTTTTGGAAAATGATAAACAAAAAATAATATACTTAAAAACTACTTACGAGGAAAATGAGTGAAGGCATTGGAGTGAAATTTTTTACATTAATAAGAGAAATGGCAGTTGGTAGATGTCCATTTCGAGCTCCAACAAAGAAAAGCCTCGATGATGCAAAAATGGCGCCATTTAGTGCACCAAAAGTTGAACAAGCTACAAAAACTGGCATTATCCAGGCCATTGATCCCAACAATCTTTTTCCAAACGTCTACATTTAAATTTGAAGTTAAAAAATACTTTTTTAGATAAAAATTACATTTTTAAATATTTAATTAAACAGAAAATAAATTTTTATAATAAAATATTCACTGAGTGAATTTTGAATAAATGACACATGGAATGAATTTTAAATAAATGATTTATTAAATATATTTTAAGTAAATAATATATGGAATGAATTTTTAATAAATGATTTATTAAACATATTTTAAGTAAATAATACATGGAATCAATTGTAAGGAAAAAATATATTGAATTATATATAGTTTTAAATATTGTCAAAAAAGAAAAATTGTTTAAATAATTATAAATACTCACAACAGCAACAGCATTTGATGAGAGGATTTCATCATTTGTTAAAACCGAAAAATACGCTACATTTGTAAAAACATAAATCACTGTCACCAAAGGCAGGGATATGCAAATCGCCCTTGGTAGATTCCTATTAAAAATCATTTTTATTAGAATGTTTATTAACTTCTCTGTTAGAAAATAGGAACTTTTTCAATTTTGTATTCTGAATATATTTTCACTAACAATAAAGAAACTATAAATAATTAAAAATCAGCATAATGATGACAAAACTGAAAGTATGTTTTATTTTCAAAAGGGTTCGCATTTGTCTAACGAAACGAAAATGATAAAAAAATATGCAAAATCTATCGCTTTTTATTAATAATTTTTTAAAAGAAGATTGAAAATTCAAAAAAGTTTTTAAAAAGTTAGAAAAAATTTTAATATTCATCTTATTTGTGTGTATTAATTTATACATAAAAGTCTAATATAAAAAAAAGTTTTTAATCAATTATATGTATTTATATATTCCCTCATTTATTTTCAAATTTATCATTATTCGAGATTAATTTTATACTTTCGTTTTAGGATGAAGAAGCTGGAAGGATTGTTTATTCAATTTAATGAAATTTAATCACCTGTAAGGATCTTTTAACTCCTCGGTGACATAATTGAGATAATTCCACCCAGAATAAGAAAAAAGGCCACTATACATAGCAAGTGCCATAAATCCTGGATTTGTATTTGAATTCACCATGGGATTTTCAAAATGTTCCGTATGTCCTAAACAGAGCCAGTATAATCCAGCTATTATTATAATCAACAGAGCAAATATTTTTGTTCCCGTGAAGATACTCTGTACTTGAGTTACCCATTTTACATTGTAGCAGTTCACCGCCGTCAAAAAACCTTGACAGAAATCAAAAATTACCTTTTGTAAGTGATAAAGAAATTTTAATTTACTCATACTGATTATTGTAATTTTTTTAAGCCACTAAATTCTTTTTATTTACAGCAAATGAAAACTTAGATTTAATTTATAAAACATTTTTTCAAAGAAAAAAAAACAAAGAAATTTGTCTTGTTTAGAACGTAAACATATAATAAATATTAGTATATAAAGTTATGTCAATAACAATGCTCAGAACGTTTTAGATAAAGTTTCAAGGTTATCAGTCATTACTTTCATCTTTTCTATTTCTTTAGTATTTGATGGAATTTCAGTAGCTTTTTCTTATCAATTGGTATTTAAATTTCTGTTGACATACATGTAACGACGGCTGCTAATAGCCTTACTGCATCTTTTGGTGGCTCACATTCTGGCCACAATGGTTGTAAAATATATTGAGCAAAAGTTAGAGCCGTAATTGCATTTCCGGTTGGTACCAAAATAAAAAGAGCCACCCATACATATAAAAAAGCCGGTAGTGGCCCAAAGGCATCATTGATATAAGCATAATCTCCACCTGATTTGGGAATCATTGTACCTGAAATTCAAATCATTATTACCAAAAATTCTGTAGTGATTTCAATTACTGCTGCGCTAAAAAGTTAATGGGTACAATGTTTAATCAATTTGTTTTTATTTTACAAAAATTTGTTATCCAATTGTTATTCATCTTTCTTAGTCATTATTCTATAAAAATATGTAATTTCAATTTCTTATGTCTACAATTGTTTCAAGAATATTAAACACTAATGTCACTGAAAATGATATATAATTTATGTTTTATCTATATGTCGTTCAAGAATGTAAAAATACTTTATTCAAATCTCAAATGATTGACATACGTTTCTATTATCATTTTTTGTTTTCGAATGAATATAAAAAATTTGATAATAAAATAAAATAATAAACTAAACGAAAAGAAAACTTTCTCTTTACGATAATAATTAAAATTTAACTTGCAAAGTTTTTTTAAATGTTTTTATACATTTTTATTAGATTAAATTCTTTAAAAACTAACTTGGTATAAAAAAGAAAAATACTAATCTTAATATCTTTGAAACATTAATTTACCATAATTAAAAAGCAATTTTCGTTATTCCGAGACAAGTTAGTAGAACTATTTATCTAAGAAATTCTATTAAGGAACTATGTGCATTTTCTTTGTAATTACATTTTAAAAATATGACTTGAAATTATGTTTCTAAGAGTCGTAAACGAAGAAAATTATTATGGTAAAAGATTAATTGATAAGAGGTCGTTGATTTAAGGTTTAAAAGAACGATTAAACAATGTTCTGTACTTTGAACAATAAACTCGATGATAGTTATGTATACCCGATTATAGTTGATAATTTGAAATTGTAATTATAATTAACGATTTATTTTTATTCTGTTAATGAGAAACATTTTTTTATATTTCTAGTTGTCTGGATGAATTAAAAATTAATTTACGAATTTTAAAAAACTATTTTTTTAAAGGAATTTACAGTTATTATACCGTTTTTATTTTTAGGTGATGCAATTCGCTTTTTTGCGCGCTGTCTCGGCTGGAAAATCTTAGAAGCATACAACGGTCAGGTATTTTATTCGGCGGATTAAAGTATAGATGAAAATTACTCTGTGAAGTGCTTCCAACTACCTACACGTTCTTTCATACCGGCATTAATTTAAATCTCTTTAAAGTAAGTCAGAAACACATTCAGAAAAAAACTATACAAATTTTAAATCTAAGAACATTTGAAATTTAAAAAAAAAATTAATAGAATTTGAATTTCCTATTTTTTGTAATATATTTTTAATATTTTATTTTGTATTCCTTCATTTACATTTTATACAAATCTTGCTTTTTTGAAGTTTTGCATTATTAATTCTTGAATGAATTTTCTTTTATGATTTATTTAACTTGTGTATTTATTTTACAAAGCGTTTATTTTAATGTAGAAACATATTTTTTAAATTAAGTGTCACTGTTAATATTATTATTTAATATTATATATTATTATTTAGTATGGTTTTTTGTTTAACATACAATTAATTATTAATGTTTGTTTCATTTATAAACAAAATTTTAAATTATTATTAAATTTAGTACCTAAATTATTATAAATTTATTAATATTATTTATTGTTTTGCAGCTCACCTAGTTCTGCGTAACATAGTGCCCCAACGAGGGACAAAACTCCTGAAGAAATCCATACGATAAGTGAAAATCCGACACTTCCACTGCTTCTAAGAACACCTTTTGGAGAAACGAAAATTCCGGACCCTACGATGACGCCAACGATTATCGAAACACCATCCAAAAGTCCAATTTCTTTTTGAAGTTGAACACCCTCTTCTGGAGCTATCGAACTTCTTCTGGGCTCCGGCTCTTTAATTGGAGCAATTTTTTTCGGCATTTTTTAGGCACGTTTTTATCACGATTTTATAAATTGTGTGTGTACTAATTGACTACAGAGTCTGCTCCGAAAAATTATGCCAGTCTAGATCTCGAGACATGTGGCTTATGAATAAAAGGCACGACACATTGTGTAGAGCTAACCGCTTTGAAATGCTCTCGACACGTGGAGTGGAACTCAGCAGAATGAAAGAAGAAATTTTGGAAGGGGAATAGAAAAAAGGGGATAATCGAACAAGAGGGAAGAAAGGCGGGAGACTGCAAGATGATGAAATTTCAGGTAAAATTGGATTCTTTACAGGTATTTTCACCTTTTTTTTAAATTTCCGGCCAAGTGTTTCAAACTGGAGAATATGTTGCTAAGGCTTTTTTTAGTTTTAAGTTGCATTTATTGTCAGAGCACAACGATTCGATGCCGAGTAAACAAAACGTTTCATTTTATTCCACATAATGCAACGTTTTACGCCACGAGGTATCCACCGGCTTTTCCAGTTTACTCTAAAGTTCATTGCGCAGCTTTAGAATGTGTCGTACGCATAATTTCAGACAATTTTCTGCGCGTGCCTAGAAATACAAATTATTAGGGTAAGTATAAAAGAATTATTTAATTTTTACTATCTTTAATTTATACACAGGATTTAAAGAGATTTAAAAAATTCTCTGAATTGTTCTAAAGAGAAATTTGAAAAGACTTGAATTTGTTGACAGTGGATTAATTTTGCTTGTAAAGGATTAATTTTGATTATAGAGGATTCATTTTAATGAATTTGACAACGAAAAACAATTTCTATCACAATTTTATTAAATTGTTATGGTGTTTTTTGTATTTCTGCTAAAATCTTGATTTTGTATTTTTTTGGAGCAATTTATTTTTATGCTTGTAAAAATATTGAAAAAAGGGGAAAATAATGTATATAATTTGAATTTATTATAAAATGAATTATATATACTTCAGGGTGTGTTTGGATATGTATAAAAAATCGAAACAAGTCTTTATGAATTAGGAAACTTTTTTAAATTAACAATGATAAGTGTCAGAAGTTGATTACTCTTAATTGGATTACTTGAAGTGACTCTTGAGTTGGTATCTTCATTGATAAGAAAAAAGTTTATTTAATCTTTTTATTAAGTAAACTTTCGAATGAATATTAATAGAATGTTAATTTTAACTTGGAAATTTTTTTATCTTCTGCTTAGGGAAATCCACGTATTTTTACAAAAGTATGAATTCTCTCTGCACTGCGTATTTTTTCAATTTTTTATTTTCCGTCTATAGAAAAATTGATTTTCTTTTAATGTTAAATGACTAAAGTTTAACAATAGTTAATTTAAAATTTATCAAACATTTTTAGTTAATTTAAAAAAACACTTTGCCACTGTCACTTTTCAATTTTTCACTGCAAGTTTTTAAAAATTATAAAATCACTTTCTCACTGTAATACACTAATTGTTAAAAAATTATATTTTTGGAAATCTTTCATCACAATTTTTCTATTTGCCATTCATTGACCCTATTTAAAATTCTTATCACTGTTGAGTAAATAAATTGTCGTTTACAAACAGATATTAAGAAATGTTTCCAAAATAAGATTTATTGAAAGTTCTCATTTGAATATGAATGACTGCTTTTTGTTAAAGGTTTGACTTTATTTTCAGATAATCGATGGAACTAATTTTCGATGATTTTAATCTGAATAGCAGTTCTGATTAATTTGCACTATATGTACTACGTGTTATCAAACCACGAATGACAGAGTGTGAAACCCTAGGAGGTCCCTCATTCATAACATTTGTTAGAAACTTCCGTTGCCTAGATTTTCCCCTTATACTATTCATATAATGATTAAGAATTCAGAAACGATTTTATATTATTTATCAAAATTAAAGTAACCCACGAAAAATTTTATTATACTTTAATCAATGACTTATAGGTTCTATCTAAGTTTTTGAAAAATTGGAAATTAAATTAAACTTTGAACTAATTTTTTTAATTTAATTTCAATTATGTACTTGATTTTATTTTCTTTATAACTAAAATTTATGTTTAATAAGCAAATTAAATACTATTAAAATCATTTCTTTTCTATTTTAGAAATTAATAATTCCATAAAATGGATCAGTTATTAAAATATGTTAATAAAATATGTCTGATACTTTTTATTGTTCAAATTATTATATCATGTTTTAATAAGTTAATTTCATCAAATTAATTTCAATAGTAATGACTTTTTTTCGCGTGAGTTATTTTTATAAAAAACTGCTGATAAAGTAAAAAGAATCCCTTGATTTTCAAATATTCTTTAACTTCTTTCTTTTAAAATCAGCATTCTAAATGCAAATTAAATACGTAAAATTATAGTAATAAGATTATAAAATAATTGAATTTATCAAAGAAAAGAGTTATTAATTTAATTTAGGTGATTATTTAATTTGTACAAAAGATTTTAAATAATTTAATTATATATTCATTTATCGAGTTTAGCCACTTTAAGTAACTCAATTTCTTTTTTATCAGAAATGGTTATTTCTTTTTTTATATGAAAACTACAATTATAATAAATAATTAAAATTATTTAGGATTGTTGCAACTGTTTCGAAATGCCCGCACTGTTTGGTGACATCTACTGGTGAGCTGTCAAAAAGAATGTTGTTTTCTTTGCACTTGTTTGTTTTTTATAGTTTATCAATTTTTTCGTATTTTCCTATATAATTCTAATTATTTGTACTTTAATATCATTTAATATGAATTAGCAGTTTGTAGGAAATACAATGGCTCGTTATTCCTCTGATTCGGATTCTGATCGAAGTAGACATCGTCGAAAAACGCACAGAAGGTCCAGGTAATTATTTTTGTTAAGAAAATTAGTTTAAAGCTATTTTCTTTGTAAATTATTACAATATTTTATACTTCTCTATTTTTAATTTGAATTTATTTTTCTCAACATATTTTTTTTAGCCTGAGAGTAATTTTAACAAAGCCTTTTAAACCTAACCTCAAAATTTGTTTATAGTTTGATAATGTTTATTATTTTTCAAATTACTTAAAATAATATATCTAATAATAAAAGAGTAAGTACATCTATATTTGTAACAACTTTATTTTTACTAATTTTATAAAAATAAACCATATTTTAACTTTTTTAATGTAATTAGGTCGAGTAGTTCGGAGTCCAGCGACAGTTCTTACAAAAGGAAATCATCAAAACATTCTAAAACCAAAAGAAGATATCGTTCAAGATCGAGAAGTAGGGAGAGATCTTCTAGAAGCTATAAATATTCAAGAGAAAGTTCTCGGGATAGAGATAGAAGAAGACAAAAGTCCCGAAGGTCTAAATCACCATCTTCAAATCAAAAGAAACAGAGAAGATCAACTTCTAGAGAGAAATCTACTAGTAGATCCAGTAGTTCTCAATCTATAGCGAAACCAATTGCTCCTGAAAAAGTTCAAAATGTTATAAAAGGTTTGATTTTCATTAAAAGGAAAAATCTTGAACACAGACGTTATAAACAAACTATTAAGTTATATGTTTATTTCTTGTTTTAGTTATGTCGTAGGTTTATTTTCTTTTAAATATTTGTTTCAGATGATTTTACCATTGCTCCCAACATTAAAGAATCGGTTTTGGAAGAAATAAACAGCGATAGCTTTGCTCCAAAGCAATTTAGTTCTTCTGCACAAAATAGAGAAACAAAATCGAAAAATATCGTAATAGATATTACTGCGGATACAATTGTTATACCACAAATCACTACAATTATTCAATCTGATAGTATTTTCCATCAATCGGTAAATTTTATAAATCTTTTTTAAAAAAATATTTTTTCAAAGCAATAGTATTAAATGTATCTTAATTCTTATTTCAGATAATTGGAGATCAAGAAGCAAAGTTTGACAAGTGGGTTAAAAAACTGTATTCGATCAGGCAAAAGGCTCAATTCGAAATTGTTTAAATTCGAAAATAAAATATTTTCTACGAGGGTGTAAACATTGTTTTCTTTAAGAAAGATTTCTTTTTAATTTAATGAAATGGAAATGAATGAGATAAGTAATAATTTTGAAACACATAAAAGGATTATCGTTTACACAATTTATTTCTCATAAGAATTTACAATTGTTCACAAATTCTTCAAAAGACAGAAAGTATCTTGTTTTTCTCGTTTTATATAAAGTAATTAAAATTTTTGGAAGGCTATATTTATATATTTATTTGTATAATCTCAGGAAAAAAATCAAGTAAAAATCAATGAGTGCGAATTCTTATCCCAACTCCCAATATCCATTCACATCTAAATACTAGATGTAGAACTGGTACATATAATATTTAAACTTATACCTATAACTTATTTATACTTTATAAGATATTAGGTTAAGATACTAAAATATTATGTATCCAATTAAACAGATACTAAATCATTCGACAAGTTGATAATGTTAGGTTTCTCCTTAAACAAATACTCAAATATTACGCATCCGCTTGGCTACTAAAATATGACACATCTGATTAATGAGATACAAAAATTTTAAGCATCCGATGGATATTAAAATACTGAGTATCTGATTAAAGAGATACTAAAATATTGCGTATCCGTTTAAATTGATACTAAAATATACATATTTGATAAAACACTTTTCCCATATTTTCTCCAGCAAGGACACAAGTAAAAATCATAATTTATCTACTACTTGTAGAAAATTCATCATATACATTTAAAATTTTGCCTATATATTCAGATAAAAGTTACGAGAAGAGTAAGGGATTAATCTAAATATAATACCCATAGATATCACGCGATTGTGATGCAATTTCCGAACATCGTGAAACAGCAAAACCCTATATTTTTACTAATCTACTAATATATTTAAAGAGTTAATTTTACTTTCTCGATTTTTTTTTAATTCAGAACCTGCAACTCTACGATGTTCATGCCCGCAAATTGACGGAAGAGAAATCCGTTTGATACGCTGCGTTTTGAAATTCCTGTAAAATACAATTTGTTTTTAAATAGCTATATAAAAACTAACTAATTCTTGTTTCCAATTAAAATAGTGGCTAATCGGAAGAAACTAAAAAACAAAAAAATTACCACTAGCTTTCTCGAGCATGTATGTTGGCAAAGTTTGGCAGTCTCGTGCAATGTACGTTCCAATCGATTGAAAATCTGTGATCACTGGAATTTTAACCCTCATTGTTTTTCGGACAACTTTTGTGTTCACTTCATAGTATCCTGTTGAGAATTGAAATATTTTACTTTTTTTTCTTAGAGTATAAAATAGAAGTGTGTAAATATTGTCTAATTAAGTCACTTGTGTTTAAAAACTCTTACCACTGTTCATTTTTCTGAGAAGATCAAACATATTTTGAGGTGGTAAAACTAGCTCACGATTTAAAGGCATCACAAAGCAGCGACCTCCTGCAATATCAACAATTCCAGTCTTGTTCTGTAAAATATTTAAAACTGAATTATTCATCAAGGAATAAAAATGAGACTAAGCAAACCTTTAATGACTTTTAGAATTCTCAACAAAAAATTAAAATAAATTATTTCACAAAATCGATTAATTTACAGTATATTGGAGCTGATGATTTAAAAATAAATATATAGTAAAGAATCAAAATAATATCAAAAAGGGAACTATATCAACGAAACGAAATAAGAAATCAATAGAACAAAATCAATAACGAATCAATATAGTATAAAGAAATTGATCTATATAATATAGAGATGAAAATGAAAAAATAGCACAATGAAGTAGAAAAGATTCCCAAAAAGGTAAAAATTGCATAAATGGATAAAAAAACACTCGGAGAAAAAAATTGTACGTTGCAAAATGGAACGTACGGTGTTAAAATCGTGAATAAATCTTCCTTGACGACCACCATTGAAGTCAGGAACGTCAATCTTGTAATTCTCATTATCTGAATCCAGGTCAAATCGCTCCTCGAAGAAACTTTCGGGATCGCGCACAGTTTTTTCGAAATCTTTTATTCTCTCTTCGGTTGCTGTTGACAAACTGTTAAAGAGATCAGAATCTGCCAAGAGTCCCTGATGAATTTGGTCTCGTGCGTACTGAATTTTATTTGATCCATCGTAAGGGATGCTGTACCATCCTGTGCGAAGCCTATGCATCTGAGCTCTTCCGTATTGTCTGTAAATGTAAACTCCACCAATAATTCCGATACTCATTACCAGAATTGCAGTGAAGAAAAGACATAACGTTGTAATTGCATTAGGACGGAGGGCATGTTGCTGCAAAATTAAATAATGACCAGCTATATCTTTTTTCGGACGCTGAGACTCGGCATCATTTTTAGGGGGCGCCTGCTGTAAAATAATAATTAGTAAATAAAAAATATTAATTACAGATATGATAATTCAATGCGAGATTATAAGAATCTAATTATTCATGATTTTAAATACACAAATTTGATAAATAGAAATCAATTTATTCAAGTAAAAACATTTTTCGACGATAAAAAAATTGAGGATAACTTGTTTAATAATTATTCTGCAGCTTATATTATTTAGCAACTTGCAAAATACGGAAACAGTGTCTTAATTTTTCTTTTGGAATTTATCAACTTTAATGTTTGCAAATAAGAAAGTATTGAGCGATAAATAAAAACTTAACATACACAAATGATATTTTTGCGCAATTGTTTAAAAAATAACGAAGCGTATCAAAATGATTGTTTTAAACGTTAAGACATGCATACTTGGATAAAAAGAATTGAAGTCCAAAAAGAGGTACTTAATTATTTCTGAAAATATTCTCTTTTATTTCCTCTCTCATTCTCAATTGAAATTATCTAACATCTTTAACAATGTAAATTAACGGAAATACCAAGAGACAATGATAAAGTGATAAAGAACGTTAAAATAATGAGATGATAATGACACGAAAAGTGTATTTGAAATAATACATGTGAATTGAATAACAAGTTATTTATATATACTTATTTTTGTCATTACTTCATTTGCTCAATTGTAATTATCCTGATTATTGGTAGGTTTATTTAGTCGACAAAAAGTGAGTGCGTTTCACATAAATTATGTAAATAATATCGTAAACAAATATAATTCTTAAAGGTAAAAATAAAATAGTTTTGTTGCAGCAAATGTTGACGGTGACACTTGTTTTTTAATCGATGACAAAGACGAATTTAGATCTAAATGTGAGCTTGCTGAGAATATTGAAGGATAATTAAAAACCTAGAGTTAAAATGAAACATTTACTTACCGATGGAACTTCAACAACAACTAATGGCTGCTCCAAATTTGTTGCTGGCTTCTTTTCAGTGATTGCCTTCGTAATAACTGTCATCTTGATTGTTTGATATTCTTCAAAGAATAATTACATTAATTAATTTTGTATAAAGTGCTCTTTTTCAGGGAGAAGACCCAGAAACTCGATCGAGTCTCTTGATAGCAAGTGATAGCAAGTTGTAGACTGATAAACTATTCTTAATGATCGTATTTATCCTAAATTGACAAATTACTTTGACACTACAAACACAGTGTTGAACACTGTAATGTGCGAATTGCGATTGATCGGGAAATGTCACCGCCCCCTCCGCAACAATCTAAATTCAATCAGCGCATGAGCGTACATCAAAACAACTCTTTCGAATGAATTTCAATTAATATCTATCATTATTTAGAAACTTTTATAAATTTTTCACAATTATGAAAATCAGGTTTTGTCTTATTTGTTATTTTTTGTCTTTTTCCTCTTATTATAAGTATTTCGTTGTCTGACGTTTAAAATTCACACCAACAGATTTGGGGCATTTAAATTATGATTTAATAAATATATAATCATTATTAAGCAATTAATTGCTTCCTGGTGTATTAGACTACAATAATTGTGTTTAATAAATCGAAGTAAATTAACTGAACTCTTTTTTTAAAGGAAAAAAGATCATCGAAAAATTGTTTGAATTTGACAGCTTGAAAATTTAAGCTAGGTTAGGTCAGTTCAGTTCAGGTTAGTGAGCCTATAGTTATAGTTAATGAATGAAGAACAATGAACGTAATGAATGATGAATGACATTTATGTATAATAATACATTATTATCAAAAAATTTATATTATTCTGAATGGCTTCCGCACAAGAAAAAAATGCTACACCTTTCCTCACAATTGTCTCTAAAGAAGGTAACATTTACATTACGTATTTCATGATTTATAAATTTTTTAGGTTATCTTTGTGTTTATTGTGCTTGAAAAGTGTAAATAATTTAAATATTTTAAATGAAGATAAATTATTGTAGCTTTTGTTTCCATTTTATCGAGTATTGTATGTAATTCATTACAGGTTTACTAACTTTTGAAAAACTTGATTTTTGTTACTAAAATTGCTAAAAGTTAAAACAAAAAGCCTTGACATCTCTAATTCTACAAAAATTGATTTTATATTGATGACAATGCTATTATTTCTAAAATTATCAATTTATCGTTTTAATTTTTTTAGTCATGGATGACGTTAATTCGGTCGTTGGTCCACAAGAAGAAATTGAAACTTCTGGAGTGCAATTAGTTAATGAAACTTCTTCCTCGATGTCGAATGTTAATAATGTTGGTTTACAATCTTCTGAACAAATTAGGAATAAAAAGTGGATGAAAGTAGAATCATGTGTAAACAACTGTCACCTGAGAATAAATGAAAGGCAGCAAAAACAAATCTATGAAAATTATTGGCTTAACTCGTCAGTTTCTGCAAGATACAAATTTATAAATAATATGACAAAACTGTCTTTAACGAAAGAGTCTGAAAAAAATAGTATTATTACAATTGGTGAAAAAGTACTCTATTCTATATTTTTCCTTAATACATCCGACGGATGTAAAAGTGTTTGCAAATCCTGTTTTCGTTTGATTTTGGGCGAACTAGAATCGTTTATTACAGCAGTTATTACTCAAAAAATATTTCCAAATTACAGTAAGTTTTTTTTTAATAATTTAACAATTTTGTAATTGTTCGATAACTTTCAGATGTTTTACAAAACTGTAAAACACGTCGTTTTTCTATCTTTAACTCTTGATTAAAAAGTTTAATTTTTCTAGGTGTTGCCAAATCTCAAGAAGAAAATGTTACGGTAAAACAAGAAGGTAGTAAAAATGTTAAGAAAAATAATGCAAGTCAACTGCCACCTTGTCACATCAAATGTCACGCCCTAATATCAAGTAACGACGAAAAGAAAATTCTGTTCAATTATTGGCACAAAAAAACAATCGAGCAAAGATGCAAATTCATTTGGGATATGACGGAAGTCAGAGAGAATGAAAAATTCAAAAGTAAATCGAGTAATTTTAATAAACCGTATTATAGTACATTTTTTATTAATACGGAAAAAGGTCGTAAAAGTATTTGTCCAAATTGTTTTCAAACAATTCTTAAAGAAGAATCATGTATTATATCAGAAGTCTTAGACGAAAAATGGAGTATAGTGAGTTCAGAATTAGAAAATGGAGAAAAGTACAAAGAAGTAGTTCAACATTTAAATAAATTTCCACTTTTTGAAAGTCATCATGTAGCCGATAATAATACAGAAAAGTATTTACCAATTGGATTAACTCTTCAAGTAATGTATGATCTCTATCGTGAAGAAGTTCCGAATCCAGTTAGTTTTCCTTCATATAAAAAGATTTTTTCGAAAACTGGTCTGCAGTTTTTGACTTCAATTCTTGAGCACTGTTTACGGTGTGAATCAGCTTCAGTACAATCAAGGACGTCAATTTTGTTCAGAAATAAGATTAAAATGGAGAGTTTTATAAATACACATTTAAACTCATCATATAAAAGTCACAATTTCAAATTTCGCGACGAGAAGAAAAAAAACCAAGCACTAATGGTTTGCACTTTTCGATTTCATGATAGTTTGCCAGCCCCATTTTTAAACGAACATGTTTGCTATTACAAAGAACCGATTTGGACCTACAATTTTACGATAAAAGAAAATACCGAAATGAGGTCAAACGCGAGTCTATTTAAGTCATTTGTTTGGGATGAAACGCAGGGACAAAAGTCGGTTAACGAAATAGCCACGTGTTTGAATAATTATCTTCAAGACTTGCCATCGAATATTAGGCACATTATTTTTTATTCCACGTCCTGTGGCGGTAAAAGTAGAAGCAAACTCCTTTGTATGATACTCTCAAATCTGGTTGTAAACCACAAAACGCTCAATATAATTGAACATAAATTTTTACTCGATGGACATTTTTATGTGGACAAGAATAAAACACATGACTGGTGCCAGGGAATCTTGAAAGAAGAAGTTGGTAAAATTGAATCTCCACAAGATTGGTACAAAGCTTTGATTGAAACTGCAAAATTATGTAACAATCAAGTGATCGTTTTGAATAACGAAATGTTTTTTGATTTTGAAAATTACTTAGGAGGTGTTTTTGAAAGAGGGACGAGTGGAGGGATGATTGATGACGATGTAACGTGTATTCAATACACCAAAAACGGATCAATTTCTTTTAAACGAAAATGGAGCGGTGTTTATGAAGAAGTGCAGCCGAATTCAAATTTATTACCTCGACGTATAAATTTTCGTGTAGAAGAACTTAACAGAATTGCAAGGATTCCAATTTCAAAGAAAAAGAAAAATGGACTTTTGGATTTATTACCATTTCTAACTCCTAGGTCATATGATTTTTATTTAACTCTACCTGTTCAAAATTACTTCACTTACGTCCAAGATCCTAGTATAAATCTGGCCAACTACAACCCAGCAGCAATATTTGTCTTAACTTCGGACAAATTAAATCTCATTTCAGAAAATGATTTATCCGCGAATAAAGAAACGGAAAAACTGACTTCCGAGGAACCATGCGCAGTTGTAAAAGAAGAAATTCCAATGGAATTTTGTACCGTAAAGGAAGAATTGGATGATGAAAAGGAAGAAATGTTTAATAGATTGCCAGAAGCAGAATCGGAAGAGGAAACAGAAGCGGAATTAAATCACACAGAAAAAGAAAGGGAATTGAATCATACAGAAAAAGAAGTTGATTTGAATTTTACAGAAGAGGAAGTGGATTTGAATCATACAGAAGAGGAAGAAGATTTAAATCATACAGAAAGGGAAGTTGATTTGAATCATACAAAAGAGGAAAAGGATTTCAGTCATGCAGAAGAGGAAGTAGAATTAAATCAAACTGAATCATCAGAAAGTGGACAATTTTTAAAAGAGGTTCTAGCCATGAATGCTTTGTTTTCAAGTAATCATGTTTCTGAGATTGAATCGTTTAACAGGAAATTCTATGAAAACGATAATTATATGAACGTTGAAAAAATATTGAATACTTCGGGATGCATATTAAACCAGGAAGGACCACTTTTAGGCCACTGCCAAAATCTTTGCTACTTAAAAGTATTACCGAAAGATCAAGAACGGATTTTCACGTCCTACTGGTATAAAGGAACAGCGGAAACTAGATTTGAACACTTATGTGAAATGATTAAATTGGAACCTAAAGGTCAGAACAACGAAAAATCTGCAGCAAGCGATGTTAAATTTACTATTAAATTTTGCCTTAATACTGATCATGGCCTTCAAAATGTCTGCAAATTTTGCTTCTTGAAAGTCCTTGCTGAACGAGAGGCTGACGTTATAACTGTGATAAAATTAAAAACTCAAGCATTTTTCGGTAAGTATATATCTTGTTGTAATAAGAGAAAAAGCTACAAACAATTTTTAATATTAAAGAACTTTGAACATTCTCCAATCAATTGTGAGCTTTAATTAATTTAAAGATCATTTTAAAATTCTATACAATAATCTACATTCATAATAATCTACATATAATAATCTGCATGTAATAATTTACAATAATATTTTGAATACATCTTTTTAATGTGTGCAATATGTTACAATTAAAATCATCGATTTTTTATGTTCATTTAGATGCAATAAAGGCCGAAATACAAAATGTTGAAAACGCAACAGAACAAACTCCAAACAGCAATTTTGAAAATGAAGATCTAGGAACTGACAATATTTTGAAGTGGAAGGTTTCAGAGTATGATTGCCCATCGAGTAAATTGTTGAGGACAGAAAAATTACAAAAAGGCTTGACTCGTCTTCAAGCATGTAGAAATGGTTGCTTCCTGACAATAACAAATGATGATCAGGAGCAAATTTTCAATTCGTATTGGCAAGGGGCGACAATTCACTCGAGATATTATTTTATTCAAGCTTCTGTCAAAAATAGTAAGGAACCAGGTTCTGTTCAAGAACAAACAAACATTTGGAGAAAATATTTTCTCAGTTCAAGTAAAGGCCCTCAAAGAGTTTGCAAAAGATGTTTCTGTATAGCTCTAGGCGAAACTGTCAAGTTTGTGGAGTCGGTATTGAAAAAAGCATCAGTTCAGAATAGTAAGTTTTGCAGTTTAATTTTGTTTCAATTGTTATTTTGATTAATCATATTATTTTATTATCTTTTACATATCTATTTGATTTTATACATTGATCTGGTTTTATAAATTGCCTTGTTTTTACATATTTTATAAAAAAATCTAATATTATATTAATTCAAAATGACTCAATTATTCCAGAACAAAAAGTAATTAAAACTTCGAGAGTGGAAGGTTTAAGGTCAGTGTTAAAACCTCAAGCTGAGAGGATGAAGAGTATTTCGACTTTCGAATCGAGTGTGAACGTTTCTAAATCAACAGACGTCGACAGTGCGAGTTCAACTCTTGAAAGAAGAGATAAGCCAATGCCTATTGTTGAAAATTTATCGAATGAAAAAACGTCTCAGATTCGTGTCATTGCTTTTTGTAGTTTGGGACAAATAAAACAAGCAGAGGAACATATAAAGAAATTTCTGGTAGCTAAAAGTAACGAGAATTACCCTTCGAAGAAAATTAGTGTTCAAATGATGTACGCTGATTATTTCGCAGAAATTAAGAAGCCATTGACGATTGGTTGGTATCAAAACATTTTATCAACAAGTAGTGTTGATTTCAAAGCTCCGTTTGTTGATAAATGTCAAGAATGTGAATCCAGTGCTAGTCTATTTACAGCTACAGATGATCCTTCTTTGAAGAATAAAATTTGCGAATCTTTAACTCAACATATAGTTTGTGCTCAAATTATTTATAAATACAAATTTCAAGAGGAAGAATCAGCACGTTTGATTAATTCACTTATGGTTTGTTCGTTTGGATTTCAACAGAATTACCTGATTCCTGCTAAAAATAATTCCAGTCGACGATCCCTTGCGGTTTTTAACCTGACGGTTTGGGAAGGATTGATTAATAATGTCATAGCTAAACCGGTGTTCTATGTTTGGCCTCAAGTTGAAGGCAAACGGTCTGCAAATGAAATTGCTTCTTGCTTGTTTCAGTACTTCAAACGAGTCACGAACCAGCAAAAATCATTAATTATTTACTCCTCATCGTGTCACGGAGAAAGCAAAAGCAAAACTCTTGCGAGTATGTTGTCGTATTTAACTGCAAATCACAAAACGCTGGTGTCTGTTGATCACAAATTTGGATACACTGGTCATTCGCAATTGAAAGAGTACCTCGATGATCATTGGGTCGATGACGCGTTGAGTAATTCTTCTATTAAAGCTGATGAACCACTGGATTGGTACAAGAATTTTCAGGACACTGTTTTGAGGAAGAATCCTAATTTCGTGTTCATGGAACCAGACATGTTCTATGATTTTGAAAGTTTGTGGAAAGATCCATCAAAAAAGGAAAATCCTTATATCGATAAAAATGTCTTGTGGATGAAATACACAAAAAATGGAAATATTTTCTTCAAGAAGAGTTTATCAGAAAAAAGTAATTTTGAGGTCTTGAATTTTAAAGGTGTTTTTCCATTTAAAGATCTCTTGAATTTGCCTCTTCGCAATTTGTATATTTATCCTGAAGTGAGAGAGAATGAGAATCGACTTGAAGTATTGCCTCCTGTGTCCAGAGAACACTGTATTATAAAAACTGAAGTTGAATTTGATGAAACTAAACAAGAATTTGAAGATCAAGATGAAGAGAATCAAGACGAGGTTGGAACGTCCTTTAAACGTAGAAAATTAGAACCTGCTGAAGACTGCGCCAGATCAAAAAGGATACGAAAGAAAAAGGAAATTTTTTCTCTATAAATTAGTGAGAAGGTACA
Source organism: Ganaspis sp. Gsp50 (assembly GCA_011057455.1). NCBI lineage: Eukaryota > Metazoa > Arthropoda > Insecta > Hymenoptera > Figitidae > Ganaspis > Ganaspis sp. Gsp50. Next base: position 26,926 of record WNHD01001129.1, read on the forward strand.
TGTTTTATACTGTGAATAATGTTTTTTAGACCATTAAGACAATTTGTTTAAATGACTTGTTAAGTTAAACTTAACAATGAATTTGATATTTAAAATTTGAAAATAAATTTACGAAATCCTTTTTCTGGAAACCAAACTATTTCAAGTCGTTTACTATAAAGAAATATAAATGAAGATAGAAGAAACTAAAAATTATTTATTACGTTTTTCATCATAAAGAAATTAGAAATGTCTTTTATATAATTTTGTATATAAAAAGTTTAATTGTATTCATAAAAAATATATATATTGTACTTTTGTGTTAAGTTGTAAGTCAAATATTTTTGACTTTCAACTTGTCTATTCTTCAATCGTGAAATTAACTTATTTCTACGTTACTGTGTATTTGATTTCTGTGTTTGAAGTTCAGTTTTTTAATTGTTTGTTATATTTTGAAAATAAATATTTAATTTTTCATAGTCTAATGCATATTATTTTTGAACGAATCAATGGATTTTGCTGTTAATGATGTTTGATAATTAAAATGTAATACTGTTTATAAGATCAAGAAGAAAGATTGACCAGTGCGAAATTTTCATTTATTTATTTCTTTGATTTAATGTTTTTTATTATACATTTAAAATAATTGCTTCCTCGTTTTTTCTTTTTTACATTCATAACTTGAAAGATTTAAGAATTGTAATCTAAGTTCTTTATTTTTATTCAGATGAGCAATTTTTAGTTCGTTTTGTATTTAAGCAATTTTTAATTTAGTAGAGTTAATTTTAGTAACTAAAGAGAAAATTCATTTTATTTGCTTCTCATATCTTTTCTTAAATTTGTTTATGTTTTTATTAGATTTTGTGAATTCGGTTTATGGCGTTTTCGGCACGTTGGATAAAATGCTGAAGAAATTTTTAGTTTTCCGTCATTTTTTTCGCTTTTATGAAGAGTTTCCTAGAAAGCCGGATTCAATTATGATATTTTCTTCTACAAAAATGTTTCTATGACAAAGAAAGAAGGTAAAAAGGAAAGGTAAACGTTATTTTTTCTTTATTCTGTTTCGTCTTGTAAATGAAGTTACATATCTATCCGGCCACCCATCTATAATTAAACTAGTTGTTTACTCATTGATTACCTCTTCGATTATTTTTCAATTTAAGTGTTTGAATTAATTACTGAATACATTATTTTTCAATACATTAATTGTTTAAAAACGTCATTTACTTAATAGAAAGAAAAAAGAGTTTAGAAAAAATCATATTATTTATTTATTAATTTTCAGTTTAGTACTTTTTGTTTTATTTTTTGTTTAATTTTGTGTTTTATTGTTCGTTTTATTGTCGTTTGTTTAAGTTGATTGAAAATTAAATTAATTATTAATTAATTTGAGTTGATTTGAAAAGTAAGTAAACGATTTTTGCAATATATGACTTTATTGTGTTCTTATACAGTTTGAGTATATTAATATATATTTATATAATACGTAGGCGCGCCTTTGTAAGTGCGTATGAGCGTGTACGTATGCGTATATTATATATATTATATACAGAGCATTCTTGATTTATATATTTTTAATAACATTGTCAACCAATAATTTATTTATACTTCAAAACGCATTAAGCGTTCGCAATAGACTAACTGTAAAACGCTCATCAAATCTCGCAAAAATTCTCATTCGCTCTTTTTACAGGCACTCGTCTCACTCATCAAATTTTTCTATATAATATCTTTCGTGCTCTCATTCAGTTCCTCGCATACAAAATAACTCTCGAAGACTAAAAAAGAACACTCAATACGGATCACAGTCTGTCTCAGCACTCATTTGCTCGGCCAAATTCTCAAAGAAGAAATTAACGTTTTCACGTAAACTGTTTGCATTTCCTCGATAATAAATTGTGCGGCTGTCGTATATTGGATTTCAAGTCTTGGTCCGATTTTTCAAAATTTGAATCGGTATTTTAATAAACAGCTCTTGTGCAGTCCATCTCGAAAGATGAATTTTCTCATTGGTTTTTACGTTTTTATGTGCATCGTATTTACATGCCGAAAAATCAGGATTTAAAAGAAAATCATATGGACGTTGAAAATTACATTTTCCGAGGCACAACGCTGGACACGTGATTGAAAATTATCAATAAAAAAGACAGCATTACCAACTTTTTGTTGGTGTACTTTTGTAAAAAGAAGAAGTACAACACTGAAAGTGGGATTTCTGTTTTAAGTACAAAAACAGTTGCAAACACCAAAAATTTGCCTCTTTAAAAAAAGGTACAAAAACGGATGTGAATGTCTAAAGTTTGCTTTCTATAAAAAGTGTACAAAAACGAATTATTGAAACCGAAGGTGTTTATCAACATTTGCGGATAATGTTTGTTTATAAAAGTCGAATCGTGATATGCGTTGATACAATTCTAAGCGTGTTGCGAATGCAACTATTTTTTATTGTTATAAACTTTTATTGTTCAGTTTTAATCGCAGAGTTGGTAACACGGTAGGGTTTCTTTTTCAACATCGAAGTATAAACTCTAAATTGTTTTATAATAATGATTATTAAAACTTTGATGTTATTAAAGATTCGAGGTTTCAAAATTTACTTCGCTTTTTCTCTGCGAAGATTGTCTTGAAATGTTGCAATTTCTTGAAATGCGGAATGACTTCTTTTTACTCTTGCTTCTTAGTTTCTAAATTTGTTAAACTTGAAAAGTTTGTTTATTTTATTTTTATGATTTGACGCAATTCAGGATAACAAATAAATTCATTTCCTTGCAGTCATTTCTGTACTCTATTCAAGATTCTTTTTTCTGGAATATAATAAGGACCTTGAAATTGCAACTTTGATTATTATAAATATCCGGCAGTCTTGATTGTGTCTCTAGAATTGAATAAAAACGGTCTCGCCAACCATAACTTGTAAAACGATTTGGATTTTTGCGATGTGTCACGAAAGTAAATCGAATCTGACTTGTAATCGACCAAAAAAACTTTAAATTTGTTCAATAATCGGCGTATTGATTCAAAAAGTTGACGAATCGATTATTAATTAATAAACGCGAATAAAAATCAACGTAACGATTTAATCAACGTTTCGATATAATCAACGTATTGATGTAATCAACGTATTGATGTAATCAAAGAAATTAATTTAAAATGACGTACTGATATAAAAATTGTCTAGAGAAAAAATTACAAAATTGATCTAAAATTGTGATCTACAGGTATAAATCTTTGTAACTTGGCCAACTGTTGGTAAAAACGTCGAAAACAGTTTTAAAATACTGATGTAATAGGGAAAGTATTTGGCATTCGGTAACGAATGAGGGAGGATATTAAACACGATAAAGCTCTTATCAAAACGTCAAGAACTTGAGTAGAAAAGGCAACGACGCGTATAACGATGACACGATTATAATCAATATTACAGTAAAAGCAATCAATAATGTCATTAGACTTCTTTGGACTTGGTTCCATACTCTGATGGTCGATTGTACGGCAGTTTAGCATCGCTTCTAGCGAATCTAAGTTACAGGCAGTATAAACTAGTGGCTTGAAATCTTTCGATATTTAAGCTAATTAATGTATAATAAATACATTGGAAGAAGTACCTAGGTTTTGCCTTCATGCTTCAAAGACGTGTTTTCAAAAACTGATTTAAAAAACACTCGTCTCGTTTTCATAGGCCTGCCAGGTAAATAAGTTAACTAACTATAACGAATGTGCGTCTCAGACTTTTTAACTAGCTTGGGAATGAATCACAGGAGCTCCTCTGTGCAACATTGATGCTGGTCTGGATTTTCGGTTTCCTGGTGTCGCTGTAGGAACAATGTGTTGCTGATTTATTTGCTGTACAATCGCAGAATCGCGTTTCGGAATGTCCGGTGGAGACTGCAGCACCTCTGTGTATTCGCGAATCAAGTTTGCTATTTGGAAGGCCTGGAAATGAAGAATTGGTAATGTTAGATCCAGGACAAGATTTAGTAGTTTAGGTTAATTGAACGATTTAGAAATTACACTTTAATCGAGACAGGTTCGATGCAATTCGAGTATTAACGAAAATACGATATTAACAAAAATACGATATTAACGAAATTCGAGTATTTTTTCTATTATTCCAAAACGTAGAAAATTTTTATTGATTACCTGTGACGTAGTGAGGATGACTTTACTCTGTTTTTTATCGCTTCCAGTGATGATCATCAAGCAGTTGATGGCTGGACTGTAGCTCAAGATGCTTCCGTATTCGTAGGTGCAAAGAGCGTTTCTGGATCGATGTTCGAGAAGATGAAGACCTTTTTGATCAACAGCAAGCCAGAGGATTCTCGGCCAATTGGAGGTGAAGGACTGCATCACGTCGAAGATAGTGGCTTTGTGTAGCGGCCAAGATTGGATGAGATTCAGGAAAGATTTCTTTGATTCCGAGGAATGCATTCCTCTCAAGGATTGGTGGTGTTGAACGACCCCTTCGATTGACAGATTAGCGACAATCCTCGCTGGAAGGCAGTGCCCTGCAATCGCAAGATATTCTTCTCCGATCGCTACATCTTGACTATCACCGAGTTCAACCTGAGATTGCAAAGCAGTCAACATCATCGCCTCCTTTTCAGTGATCGGGAATCGATCTGCGCGCAAATCGTGCAACACTTGATGATAAAGTAATTCCTTCTCGACCGGATCGTCTAGGTTCATGTACTGATCCAGGAACAAGTGCTTTTTGAACAAGAACAAGTGATGAGCGTGTTTCCGAGCAGGCTGTCCTTGAGTAGCACTCGCGGTTCTATAACGTTCCCATTTCGACATGACGTCCGCGAGTTTCTCTTCCAGCATTAAAGCACGGTCTGAAGATCCCAGGACTTCGTAAATAGCGTAACCCATTGCGGTTTCTGCGAGTCCGATTTTAGCTTTGATGATTTCCATCACGTCTCTAGCAGTCGCTGAAGGATGGAACTCCACTGCATGGTATTGTCCGTCCATGAAATGGAATCTTGCGTAAATTGGTCTTCGATTGATCGTGCACATGATTTCTTCTCGACTTGGAGGCCACTGTCGTCTCCTCGTGCCTTGGGTCTTGTACAAACACTTTTCAGCAAAACGGGCGTATTTTCCTTCCTCGGTTACGTAATCACTGGCGCAGCGTTTTAAATGTGATATCAAGTATTTCCTGATAATCTTCTGAGGCGGAAGGATAACGGAGCAAGCCAGGGAAAGCAAAGCCCAGTGCCTGAGATTCACTCGACTGTTGGGATCAGGATGATCTGTCGTTTGCTTTATTAACTGAAGGTATAATTCTCCAAGTAGGTTCTCCTTCCGCATACAGCGTTCCATCACCGACTGGATCAGATTAACGTGCTCGTCCTCGACCCTCTTGACCGTGTCTCCATTCTGCCCGAGACCTGCATAAGTCAAAACCAACTGGAAAACACTCAACGATATTTGCTCCTCTGCATCTGGAAGTTTCGAAAGACTCTGAGGAATCATCTGTCTACTGAAGGCCCAGTACCCGTAGTGGAAACCTTTGTACGTTTCTCCATGGTCCGTCGAACTGCCATGCTCCTGACGAAGCTTTTCTATCCTGTGTTTTGATAATCTTCGCAAAGTGTTTCTCAAAAATCCGCCTCCAGTGTCTTGGGGTTTCCGTAGAGCTTCCGAGTCGACAAGAGTTCTGCGGCAGTTGACCAAGTTGTGGTAGAGTCTGATTCGATCCTCGTTTGTCATGCCTTTTAGCTTCTTCATAGGAGCTTCGTTCTCCGTGATCCAACCCGCCAAAGCCGGACAATAGCTCACGATTAGACTACCAATTTCGTTCTTCTGCGACGTCTCGAAAACGAAACATTTGTGCGAACTGTCAGGGTTGTGTCTGAGTAACGAAATGGTAATGAAGGAGTCACTGGGATCGAGCATTATACTCTCTACGTCATGGTAACGATACTCTGATAAAACGAACTTATCATCAGGCTTGATCAACATCAGTCCATCGCAATTAATTCCTAAAATCAACTGATTTCCGTAGGACCAGTAGCCTCTGTAGGTGACGTTGAACATCGTTGTTCCATACAGAGGATACTGCATCACACACGAGAGATATAAAACCTTCGCTGTCAATTCCGAACGTCCTGCTCCGTATTGTCTATGAGCCTGAGCGATGATCGGAACCCAAACATCATCCCCCCTGGCTCTGCTGATCCGATAAGGCAGGAAACTGTCCACTTCGCTGTAATAATCCAAACGATCATTGTCCTTCGGATCACCGAGCATCACCTGGGCCTGCAACCCCGCCAGCTGAAGAGCCACTTTTTCAGAAACCGGGAAATCATCCAACTTAACAACATTATAAACCGCCTGCGAGTAGAGCATGTTCACTTCCACCGGATCTTGAGAAAGCTCCCTCGTGTTCCTAAAGAGCCTGCGTTTGAAAATGAATCTATTGTCTCCACTACCCAAGGTAGGATTATTCCCTCTTCTTAAAGTCGGAAAAGCCGACTGAGCTGTGTTTAATTTACATTGCTTCATTTCCCAGGCAGCGATCACGTCGTAGAGATAATCGTGGGCTCTGACGTGCTCCTCACCATCAGGTCGACTCTGATAAATTGCCCAACCTTCCAGAGAACGGAGTCCAAGTTTCTCAGCGAGTTTGGCGACTGCATCGGCTGCTGTATCCGTCGGATGGACATCTATAGCTTTTGTTCTTCCATCCAGGAAGAAGAAGCGACAAACTATGGTTCCCAGCCTCCTCATAGCTGCGATTTCCACCGTCGAGGGAGGATACTGTCTGCAAGAGACTTTCATATTTTTACAGTTATCCACGCACCATTGAACGTACTGTCTCAGTTTTCCCTCGAGGGCTAGATTCTTTTTGAGGAAAGAGAGAAAATACTTGTAGAGAAGTTTGCTCGGCTGGAAGGCTACTATTGCTAGGCAGAGGAGAAGCCAAACACGTTCAGCCCATTCTTGATTTGGATTATTAGTCGCTTGTCGAATACATTGCACTAGGATTTCATCTCTCAATTCTTCTCTCTCGATTCCGTAGCCAATTATGCTCTGGATCGTGGTTATTTCTTGTTCCAGTTTCATCTCGCCTCGGAGGTATTTACAAAGATCCTGCAAATGGAGAAAAAATCAGTTATTTTCGAATAGAAATAAACAGTAAATAAAGATGAATAATAAAAACATGTCTTGGAGCAATTTAGGGTTAACGTCGTATTGAAAGTAAACGAGAAAGGATCATGAAAACGTGACAAAATTGAAAATAAAATGTTGGTCAAATTTTACGTTTGAGCAAGTTTTGTTTCAAAAATCAAATTTACGGTTTCGAGAGGTGATTTTTTTTAAATTTAAAATAGACATGTAGAATGAACTCACCCTGAAAACAGAGCAAGCAACGTTAACGTTATCTGGATCATACATGTGGATATGCGAATTCGGAATAGTCGATCCTTTGTAGTAAGTGACCATTTCGTATTTCGGAACGTACTCCATACTCTTCCCGCGGGATTTTCTGGTCAAGGTGGCCATGATCGTTCCTTCAGGAGATCGCTCATGGCTGTTGAAGTAATTCTGCGCAAACTCCATTATGTCATGATAGTTTTCTCCTTCAGGAACTTCCTTCTTATCCTCCAGTTCTTGAAGTTTTCGTTCTACTCTGAATTTCCTTCTCTGCTCTCGTTCCGCAGGTTGTTGCTGTTGTTGCTGCATCTGTAATTGTTGCTGTTGCTCGTGACCGTTGATCTGCTGCTGAACCGGATGCTGATGATGATTGTGATGCACGTGATGAAGACTCGTACTTCTAGTTTCAACGAGAGGAGGAGGAGGACTTCCAGCCTGAGGTTCTTTGATGATTTTACTTGTGGGCACTGGAGGAGGTGATCCATGAAGGTCTCCATTCATCAGGGGACCTACGGTTCCATTCATTGGACTCGTTGGTCCATTTTCGTCTCTGGGTAACACGGACTCGTAGATCGGTTCTCCATTGTCTGAGGTGGAGTTTCCGTTTGGAATTATAGCAGGAGGTGGTGGAGGCGGTGGAGGTGGACCTGTAGGTTCTGGAAGAGTCGGTGGTCCGAGTTTATTATTGTTAGCATTGATTCTTTGACCACCTTCTTGAATTTCAGGACTCTGGGAATTTAATTCCGCTCTTGCGTTCTTCTCTATTTCCTGCTGAATCACCGTCTCTAATTCAACATCCAAATTTTCAACCAACTCGTCCATTTTCTCTCCGATTTCCTCAATTATCTGGTTGCCCTTTGAGGACTGCACGTCCGATAAAAATGAAAACAAATTGTCCAAGTCTACAGACTGTAATTCCGAAGTTGCCATTTTGGAATTTAATTGTTCTGCCATCTGGGAAAGGGCTGCAATCTCCTCCTGGGCTTTTCTGCAAAAATTAAACGATTTTATAACACTGTGGATCATTTTCAATTAATGCATGATTCATTGATTATTCATTGATGATTCATTGATGATTCAATGATGATTCATGATGATATATGATTCATTAGTGAATGATTCGTGAATGATTAGTGAATGATTATTGAATTCATTGATTAACGAATTAGTAATGAATGAATTATGAAGTCCATTCATTAAGAAATTCGGTTTTTAAAAATGAAATCTTGGAAATTACCCTGCTTCCATTCCCACAATGCCATTGTACTGTGCACTGTAAGAAAGAATACAAAGGTAAAGAATGTAATTTTTTGATGTAATTAGAAAAAATGGAGAGAGATGTACCTCTGATTTTCTTCTGCTGCTTTCTTTTCTTCCATTAATCTTCTCTCTTCTTCCAGGCGCTCTCTCTTTCGCATCTCTTCATCGACACGTCTCATTTCTCTCAAAGCTGCTGCCACTTCCCGTGCAAAAACTCCTCGGAGATGGGACTGAATTACGATCGCAGCTCGACGTTTTCT
>WNHD01001130.1:0-21226 GCA_011057455.1 Ganaspis sp. Gsp50
TTTCGTTCCGTGCCGTGGAACGGAACAAAAGTCCGGTCGATTTTCGTTCCGTGCCTTGGAACGAAACAAAATTACAATGGATTTTCGTTCCGAACCTTTGGCACGGAACGGAACAAAATTAAATTTCAATTTTGTTCCGTTTCCGTTCCCATCCCTGGTAAAATTTATAATCTTTCTCGTAATGGTTACTATCAAGACAGTAGTAATTGCCATCTCTTTGTTAACGGTTATTCTCAAGATAGTTAGAGTTACCATCTTTTTGTTAACAGATATTATCAAGATAGTAGCAGTTACTATCTCAGTAATTTAATGGTCATTATCAAGATAGTAGCAGTTACTATCTCAGTAATTTAATGGTTATTATCAAAATAGTAGCAGTTACTATCTCAGTAATTTAATGGTTATTATCAAGATAGTAGCAGTTACTATCTCAGTAATTTAATGGTCATTATCAAGATAGTAGCATTTTCTATCTGTAATTTATTGTTTATTATCAAGATAGTTACCATCTGTCAATTAAACGGTATAATTTGTAGATCCATATTAAAATTGACGCTTGGACTGCATTCGCGATAGCTGAAAGAAAATTTACGCACAGTCTTGAAAGAATGTAGAGAAGCGCAAACAGTTACAATACTGTTATAATGCATTCTTTTTTTTTTAAATTGAAAAGCATTGGCGTAGTTTAAGCAGCCTCTTGGTCGTCAACAGAATCCAATCTTGTTTAACGCACTCAGATAATTTGACTTTGCGGTATATAAATGCACGTTATGTAATGTACAGTGTGGACACTAATCAGTGTAATTAGCCACGCTTTGTTACCACGTACACTGCTAAATGATGTTTCAGAATAATAATATGATTTTCACTTGCCATAAAAGGCCAACTCTGTACTGAGAGATTTGCGGAAAAAAGGGCGCATAATACGTTTTTTGAAAGTTGCGTACTTGTTTGTGAATAACGATGGTTTTGTTAAGATATAGCAGTCGTGACGATAATGCAAGGTTAGAAAGTAAAATCATAATGCAGTGACGTTAATTCGTGTGTAGAAAATCCATTTATACATTTGAAAATAACACTCGTAAATTTATTTCTTCTTTAATGTTGTAGCAATTAATAAAAGTCTCATTAAAGACTACGGGAAAGCTTCATCCCAGATTTGTTAATGTTTACTAATACGATCTACTTTCCTGCACTCATGTTTGCTCTTTTAGTTAGATAGTTATTTATTATATTTGAAAAGGTCGAGAATTTATTGCTGTTTGGATTTCATTTTCTTTTTTTTAATTTACGTGTTTTTTGTTTTTAAAAAAATTGCTTTTTATTGTAGCTACATTCATCTCTGTACCTTAATGTTAATATTTACTGTCACGACAATAGTTACTAGTCAGATATGAATAGTTAATATTTGTATAATAGTAGTCACTGTACAGTTACTATACAGATAGTAGTACTTAATAGGTAGATAGTAATAGTTACTAGACAAATAGTAATATTTACTATACAGATAGTAATAATTAATAGCTAGATTGTAATATTCACTAGAAAGTTGTAATATTTACTATACAAATAGTAATAATTACTATCTAGATAGTTATAGTTACTATACAGATAGTTGTAGTTACTATACAGATAGTAATAATCACTATCTATATAGTAATAGTTACTATACAGATAGTAATAATCACTATCTAGATAGTTATAGTTACTATACAGATAGTAATAATTACTATCTAGATTGTAATAATTACTATCTAGATGGTAATAATAAATATCTAGATTGTAATAATTGCTATCTAGAAAGTGATAATTACTATCTAGATAGTGATAGTTACTATACAAAATAGTAATAATTACTATCTAGATAGTTATAGTTACTATACAGATAGTTATAGTTACTATACAGATAGTAATAATCACTATCTATATAGTGATAGTTACTATACAGTAGTTATAGTTACTATACATACACTAATAATTACTATCTAGATAGTGATAGTTACTATACAGATAGTAATAATTACCAGCTAGATTGTCATATTTACTAGTCACATATGAATAGTTATTATGTGTATTCTAATAGTCACTATGCGTATAGTTATAGTTACTAAACAGACAGTAATAATTATTAGCCAGTTAGCAATAGTTACTATACAGATAGTAATAGTTCCTATGCATATAGCAATAATTACTAGCCAATTAGTATATGATAGTTACTAAACAGACAGTAATAATTACTATCTAGATTAGTTATTATCAGATATGATTAGTTATTATGCGTACAATAATAGTTCTTACTGTACAAAAATTAATAATTACTATACAGATTGTAATAATTACTAGACAGATAGTAATAGTTACTATCCAGATAGAAAGTAACAATTGATGTATAATAATGGTTACCATCAAGGTAGGAGTATCTACCAACTGATTGTAACGATTACTGTTAAGATAGTATTAGCATTTACCTTAAAAATAATAACGTTGAACTTGTAAATAGTAATGATTACCATGTTAGTAGTTGCTGTTACCATCTTGATGTTCATGTTTATTATGAAAAATAATATACTACTAATAAATTAAGAAATATATTATTTGGAGGTTAACTATTACAATCAAGATAGTAACCATTACTGGTTACTATTGACATAATAGCATCCACTATCTGTTAACGGTTGTTAGCAAGATAGTAGGAGTTACCATTTTTTTCTAATCTATTTATTAATTACTATGTAGTAATGTATGTTATGTAATTACTATCAATATTATAACAATTACTATCTTTAACTATGTTAGTTACTACTACTACTGCTACTACTGTGTTACTGCTATATGTTAGTAGAAGTTACCAACTTTCTGTTAACAATTCCTAGCAAGATTGTAGTAATTACCATCTTTTGTTAAACGCTACTACTACGTTAGTAGGAATTACTATCTTTCTATTTGCGGTTACTACTGTGTTAGTAGAAGTTAGCATCTTTCTGTGAACGGTTACTAGCAAGATGGTAAGAGTTATCATCTTTTGTTAAAGTTTACCATCAAGATGGTAGGAGTTATCATCTGCCTATTAAGCATTTATTTTTTAATTATTTAATTACATCAACATATTAGCAGTTACTATTTTTCTATTAACGATTGCTACCAAAATAGCGGCATTTACCATCAGTTTATTAACGTTTAACATCAAGATAGTAGTGGCTAACATCTAGCCATTTTTTCCAACGCATTACTTTAATAAATTGTTATATTGCATTCAGAAGTATTAAATTACAGAAAATACATATATATGTATATGTAATTTTCAAAACAGAAGTACTTGGTGTATTTCTACATTTTCTTTATGCCAGGATGCAAATTGTAACACATATATTCCTAATTAATGGCAATCTGCTGAATCCAGATGAAAGGGATTGCCGTGTAGAACTCCCAAGTACGCATTAGCCCTGGAAAAACGAGTTTTTAAGGAGAGGGCAATTATTCTACTTCTGATAAATGCTCTAATTAATCTCCATTTTTATTATTATGTTGCATCATGACCTCATGCTTGATGCAAAATTCTCGTTTCTTCTTCTTTTTCGTATTTTCTTCTTCTTAATCTTTTATTTTTTCTTTTTCCTCTTTTTAGTCTTTCTCCCCCTTCTTCTCTTCCTTCTTTTTCTTCTTCTTCCACTTCGTATATTTCTTCTTATTCCCTTTTTGTCTTTCTTTTTGTCTTTCTTCTTTCTTCTTTCTTCTTTTTTCTCTTCCTTCTCCTTTTTCTTCTTCCTCATCGCCTATTTCTTTCTCTTTCGATTTCCTCCTTTTGTCCATTTTTTCTTCTTTTTCTTCTTTTTCTTCTTCCTCCTTCGTTTTCCTCTATATTTTTTTCCTCTTCCTTTTTTTCTCCTTCTTCCTTTTTTCTCTCCTTCTTTTTCTTTGTTCACCTTCTTCTTTCACTTTATATATTTTTTCCTCTTTGGTTTCCTCTCCTCTGAAGAAGAAGGAGACTTCTTTTTCTCCTTTTTCTCCTTTTTCATCTTTTTCCACTTCGTCCATTTCTTTCTCTTTCGATTTCCTCCTTTTGCCCTCTTTTTCTTCTTTACCTTCTTCTCCTTCGTTTTCCTCTATACTTTTTTTTACTTCTCCTTCTTTTATTTTTCTCTCTTTCTTTTTCTTCGTTCTCCTCCTTCTTCTTCCATTTTATATATTTTTTCCTCTTTCGTTTTCCTCTTTCTTCTCCTTCTTCTTCTTTCACTTCGTCTATCTCTTTCTCTTTCGATTTCCTTCTTTTGTCTTCTTTCTTCTTCGTCTCTTTCTTTCTTTATTTTATTTGTTTTAAACTTCGTCTTCTTCGTCGTCTTCTTCTTCTTCTTCTTCTTCTTCTTCTTCTTCTTCTTCTCCTTCTCCCTCTTTCGTTTTCCTCTTTCTTTTCTTCTCTTCTTCTCTTCTTATCTGTTTGTAATTTTGCCTACAGATTTTTTTTCTATTTCATGCACTATTTAGCATCAAGTTCTCAAGTTGTTTAAAATTATTATCTCCTGACATACATATACTTCAGAACAATTTTAACAAACAGGACAGAAAATCTCAAAAATTGTAAAAAATTTAAAAAGTATTAAATGTTGATGATGAATAAAAAATGTTAAATTAGCAAATAAATTGTGTAAATTGTGTGTTTGAAATTTTGTGCCGTGTTTACTTTTGTGCCAATTTTTGCGATACTCAAAATGTATCGAAAATAACCATCGAGTCGGAAAGCTGTAAAAAAGAAGGCGAAGAAAAGTTTACTGGACGTTATAAATTAAGCTGATTCGACATCTCTCTGTATAATGTCTTTTTATTGGAAAGTAGGATGAAAAGTTACAGAAAGTCTAGATCTCGTCTGAGTTTTCAAACACGTATATGAGTCACTTATTTGCACTGCGTGAGTCAATACAAGAAGAAGTTATTTTACGTTCTAATAAAATATGGGGTAAAGATTTTTCTTTCGGAAAACATAGAGAAAGTCCAGGTCTAGGGAGAGCATTGATAACTGATGTCGACGTAATGAAACATTTAAAGAACTTAATGATCCGTGCAAAGAAATCTGACGAGGCTTAATAAATTTATTGCTCCTCTTGTTTTTATATAAGTATATTTAATGCACACGTGCACGGTTGCAAATAATGTGTTCTTCACTTCTGGACCAAAGTCATTTTACTTTCATTATTCAAACAAAATAAAACAAAAAAGGCAAGAAAAAGACCAATCGGAGAAATGTACTTTTTAGTAGTTTCAAAGTTTCGTCACTAATGATGATAATTATAAATTGTTATTTCTTTGTTGTTGTTTTTTTATTTAAATTATTTCGTAACTTTTTCTTCTTTCCTGAACTCAGTCCAGACACAAACGATGATTTTTTCACGGGATTTGGTTGTCTTATGCAATTTTGTATATTACGATAAAATTCAATAATTTTTTAATTATTGATTAATTTATTGATTATTGATTAATAGTATTAATTAATTTCATTAATTTAGTGACTGCGAACTGCCAAACTTTTTTTACTTTTTTGGCACTTTTTCTTCTTTAGACTACTTTTTTGCAACTATTTCTGATCTAAAGCTACTCAGTAACACTTTCTTGAAATAAATTAATGAATTACAAATTACACTGTTACACAAAATAAAATAATTTTTTTGTCCGAAAGAGCAGACTACTCATTTCTTATGTATTTCCGGTCGCTGAATCCGAATCCGAGGTCAGAATTCAAAAGTTGCTTCGCGTTTTCTTTCTAGCCTTAAAAAACAAAAAATGTGAGTTTAAATTGTTGCAAAAATTTGTAAACTATGTAAAAAATGCAAAACTTGCAATAATGTAATCCTTGAAGTATTATCTTTAATTTAAGCCTAGAAAAGTTGAAAAATTTTCCGTAGTTGCCGAGATATGAATCGAAATGTACGCGCGCGTAAATCGGCCATCTCTGTTTGACCGATTTACATGTGCGGACGTTTTTTAGTCATATTTCGGGAACAAGTCAATACTTTTTAAGTTGTCTGGGCTTAAATTAAAGGTAATACTTCAAAGAAGATATTATTTTAAGTTTTGCATTTTCTATACACTTTTTATAAATTCTACAACAACTTGAACTTACATTTCTTTGTTTTTAGGGCTAGAAAGAAAACGCGACATATAAGAAATGAATTGTATTGAATTTTAAATGATCTATTATTTTATTGTCTTGTATTGTTATTTATTTCTTTAAATATATTTTTCTAAACAAGTTTAATTATTTTTTAAAAAATTTTCAATCTATTCTCTTTTTAAAGCTTTGTATTGCTTTAGCAGTTTCCTAAAAATCTTCTCAATTTTTGATTGCTTGATTAAGGGATTTTTTTTACAATCTTCAAATTATTCTTTTTTTTCTCACTTAGTGTACATTTTACTTATTTTCTCTGTTTTTGTTTCTTTTCAATTTTTGTGTTTCTATTTATTTTTTTTGTATTGTCTACATCATTTCAAAAATGTCCTTATTATTTAATTATACATTTATCCAATATGATTTATCGGTTTTCTATATTACTTTAATTTTCTTTGTATTTATTTGTTATCTAAATTTTCTTAGTGTTTTTAATTTAATTAATTTATTCACACAATGTTTCAATACGAATTTTTATAAGTTTTTAAATATAAGTATATTTCTGACTCATTTCTTTAAATTTCAAATTTTCTTTTAATGTTAATAAGTATAATTTTCTTTTAAAATCTTATAGCCATTTATTTTTTATTTTCAGATAATAATTCGAGAAAGCATTTTTCTAAATAACTTTTTTTAATAATTTGTACCGCACTTTTTACATTCTGCATTTTTGAATTTTTTTACTTTCCTATTTTTATTTTATTCTACATTTGCAATTTTTAAGTTAATATTTTTATTTCTTAAAAAGCAAAATTTTTGCCTTGCTTTTAAAAAATCCTACTTTTTTAGTTTCTTTTAAAAAATCGCTTAATTCATAAGTTTTTTTTATCTCTGCCAAGTTCGAAGCCCGTAACTATAAAACGGTATTTTTACTTTATTTTAATTGAGACACGAACTTGGAATTAATACAGATTTTATCAATTAAGAAATTATGTTTGTTAAATATCCAATAAATTGAACCGTTACTGAAATCTTTTGTTGAGAACTTGTCACGAAGTAAAAGTCAATCACAACTTTATTTTTTGACCATTTTATGGTCTCTTTATGAGGCTTTAAAAAATCTCCGTTATGGGACCTCGAAAAAATCCATTTCCAACTAATTGACACGTTTTTTTTAATGCATTACTACATTTATTTATAAAAAAAAACTATGTAGAGCAAGTTTCTACAAAGTAGGACTCTAAAATTTTTACTCAATTATTGACGAAATTTTATTGTTTCATAAAAAGAGTAATTGAATATTTTGATGTAGATCTTAAAAATATTTTTGGTCTTTCTTGAAAGTTTAAATGCTTTTACTGATTATTGTATGTTTAAATTATTTAGATCAGTTTTACAAAAAGTTTTATAATAAATTAATAAGTAAAGTAAAAACGTAAAAAACAATGCAAAATAAAGATTAAGGAACTGCATGCAATAACCGCCTCTGCTGACAAAAAGAAGAAGAAAACTAAAAAAAAACTCAGGGGCAGTTATTGCATGCAGAACCTCAAGGGCAAAAATTCTACTTGAAAAGTAAATCTTATTGTTATGTTTATTTTTAATAAATTGAGGGTTCATACGCGAAGGAATATTATAGCTTTGTCTTAATAAAAAATGCACAAATTTACATTGTGCATTGATGGAAAGAAGAGTGAAAAATTGATCCAAGGATATGATTCAGAGTATAAGGAAATGATTACTAGTAAAAATACTTGTTTTTACGTTTCGATTATGGGGTAATTTTTATTCTTTTTTTTTGTTTTTTGGTCTGCTCGCCCATGGTCGTGCGTACTTTGGTGCACGTGACTGAATGCATAAGCTTGCAAAGTAAGAGTGTGCGTTTGAGTGCGCCACAAACCATCAATCAAGTGCATCCTGCGACCTCGTTTTCTCTCCCATCGTATTCGGACGTGTGTTCAATGATCGACTCTAACTGCGACAACGACGCTTCATTTACAACTCTACAAACTGAAAAGACAGTGTAATTTGTTTATTGACCGCGACAGAATAGTTTACAAATGCGGGCACTTGAATACATCCATGGTCGCGTCGTTACTCATTACATAATTATTGTCCTCTGATTGAAACACTCGTTATTTTCATATTTTTCTAGAAATTCAAAGATTTGTGCAATTCGTTAGCGATTTAGCGATTACAGGTGTACATTTCGTAAAAATGAGTGAGTAAAATTTACTGGAATCGAAAACTTCAGTGGGATTGCATTTTAGAAATTTTGACCATTTGTGAGAAAGGACAATTTGTTCATTGGCGCGATAACGAATTATTGGAGTTCGATTGCGAGAGGCGGAAAAGACTCGATTTGGATGAGGTCAATTTTTGAATGCGGTGCAAAGTCACAGTGAAAGTTATCAAGCCGTATGTTTTACCACTTGTGAGAAAGGACAATTTGTTCATTAATTCGAAAAGTAATGATTGTATTTTGTTTATTAGAGGCAGATAACACTCGATTTGGATAAGGTCAATTTTTAAACACGGTGCGAAGTCTCAGTGAAGGTTATCAACTCGTAAAGTTTACCACTTGTGAGAAGGAACACTTTGTTCATTAATTCGAAAATTTATGATTTTATTTTGTTTGTTAGAGGCAAAAAATACTCAATTTAGATAGGGTCAATTCTTAGGTGCTTGAACTCAAGACTCAGAGAACGTTATCAATTTTTAAAACGTACTGCTTGTGGGAAACAATAATTTGTCTGTTATTTCAAAAACTAATGTTTAAAATTAGATTGTCAGGGGCAGAAAAGACTCGCTTTGGCTAAGGTCAATTTTTAGGAGTTTAATTTCACGATCCATTGAATGGCATGTATTTGTAAGTTTTACCACTTGTGAGAAAGGACAATTTCTGAATTAATTCTAAAAGTTATCATTTTATTTCGATTGTCAGAGGCAAAACAGACTCAGGGTCAATTTTTAGGAACTTGGATTCAACGAATCTTATAATATTTATGATTCGCTCCTTGTGAGAAACGATAATTTGTCCATTAATTCGATAAGTAATTATTAAATTTCAATGTTCATACCCAGAGAAGACTCGATTTGGTTAAGGCCAATTTTTAGTTGTTTAATTTCATGATGCAGCGAATGTTATCAATTCTTAGTTTTACTACTAGTGAGAAACTACAAATTACTATTTAAAATTCGGAAAGTAATAATTAGATATCGATTGTCAGAGACAGAAAAGTCGTAACGTTGGTTGATTGTGGAATTGAAAAGGAAAGTTAATACAACCCCCTGACAGTGGATTTGAATTTCATTGCAACTTGAAAGATTGCGGAATGTAGATAGTAACTCCGACAACCTTCGGGAAGATCGATTATTATAATTCTTTGGCAAATGTTTGATCAATAGGAAGCCAACGACGTTTCGTTAAACTGCAACATTTCGTGCATCACGACATGAAATTCATACCGGCAATTTCGTGCAAATGTACTTTTGCTTCACTACTTATGACGCAGTTTTGGCAACTTTTGCATTCTTTGTTTCGTAAGAAATTCTCATTAAAGGCATCTCATTATAAACTTGTTTCTCGTTTATACTTTTTACATTTCTGTATGTTCATCGTCTGTCCTTGTATATTTCGTGTTTTTTGGTCTATACATTTTCATCTTTATTGTATTTTATTGTTTCTGAGAATTTTTAATGAGAAAAAACAAATGTGGGTACTTTGTTTTATTAGTAAGAGTTTATCTCTTATTTTTAGATTTTTGTTTTTAGATATTATTCTGAATTTTGTTTTACTTTTTCCTATGTAGTATAAGGTTCTTTTTTTTCTTCATCTTTTTTTTCTATTTCTTCTTTTTCTTTTTTTCTATTCCTTCTTTTTCTTTTTTATTCTTCCCTTTCATTGTCTTCTTCTTTTCTTCGTCCTCGTATTTCTTTTCTTTTTCTTCTTAATCTTCGTTTTCTTTGTCTTCTTCTTCGCCTTCTTCTTTGCCTTCTTCGTTTTCTTCGTTTTCTTTTTCTTTGCCTTGCTATTTTTCTTCTTCTTTTTAATTGATTTATTCTTTATCATTTTCTTGTTTAATTTTTCCTTTTCATTATCTTTATCTTCATCTTCTTTTTTAATTCTGATTTTTCATTTTCTTGTTCTTTTTTTTCGCTTTGTATTTTTCTTCTTTGTCTTCTTCGTCTTCGTCTTTTCTTTTGCTTTGAATTCTTTTTCTTCTTCATCTCTTTCTTCTTCGTCTTTATATTTACCTTCATCTTTTGTCTTATCTTTGTTTTCTTCTTTATCTTCTTCTTTATCTTCTTCGTCGATTTCTTATTTATCTTCTTCTTCGTTTTCTTACTCGTCTTCGTCTTTTTCTTCCTCTTCATCTTTATCTTCTTCGTTTTCTTACTCGTCTTCGTCTTTTTCTTTCTCTTCATCTTTGTCTTTTTCTTCCTCTTCATCTTTATCTTCTTCGTTTTCTTACTCGTCTTCGTCTTCATATTTCTCTACTTTTTCTTCTTCCTTTCCATTGTCCTCTTTGTCATCTTCTTCTTTTTCTATTTCCAATTCTTCTTTTAATTATTCCTGTTAATTGTCTTTTTCATTTGTTTCTTCTTTGTCTTCCTTGGCTTTGTATTTTCTTATTTTCCTTCTTCCTTTTCATTGTCTTCTTCATTGTCTTCTTTTTCTTTCGTCTTAGTTTTCTTCATCTTCTCTATCTTCTTTTTCCTTTTCATTGTCTTCTTTATCTTCTTCTTTTTCTATTTAATTGTTCTATTCTTCCGTTTCTTTGTCTTTTCATTTTCTTGTTTTTTTTCTTCGCTTTGTATTTTTCTCCTTTGTCTTTTTCGTCTTCGTCTCTTCTATTTCTTTGAATTCGATTTCTTCTTCGTTTTCATATTTACCTTCATCTTTTGCGTAATCTTTGTCTTCTTCTTTATCTTCCTCGATTTCTTTTTCTTCCTCGTCATCTTTACCCTCTTGTTTTGCTTCTTCTTTACCTTCATCTTTTGCTTCTTTGCCTTCTTCGTCTTCGTATTTTTCTTTTTTTCCTTCTTCCTTTTAATTATTTTCTTCTTTTTCTATTTCCACTTCTTCTTTTAATTCCTCCTTTTAATTGTCTTCTTCATTTGCTTCTTCTTTGTCTTCTTTAACTTCGTATTTTCTTTTCTTCGTTCTTTATTTTTTCATTGTCTTCTTCCTTTGTGTCTTCTTCTTTTTCTTCTTCATCTTCGTTTTCTCCTTTTATTTTGACTTTGTTTTCTGCATCTTCTTTTTCCATTTCATTGTCTTCATCTTTATCTTCTTATTTTTTTATTTATATTTATTATTCTTCCACTCCATTGTCTTCTTTTTCGTTTCCATCTTTTTGACCTCTTGTACTTCTTCGTTGTATTCTTCTTTGTTTTCTTTTCTTCATCATTTGCTCCTTTTTTCCTTGTTTTTCTTCTTTTTCATCTTCGTCTTCATCTATTGCTTCTTTCTTCCTTGTTTTTCTTCTACTTCGTCTTTGTCTTCTTCGTTTCAATTTTTCTCTCCTTTGTTTTCTCTAATATTTCTTTTTCCTGCTTTATCCCTCATCCTTTATCTCTTTCATCATCATATTCTCCTCCTTCTATTATCTATCTCTTATCGTCCCATCTATCTACTACTTTTTCGTATTCTATACTTTTTCTTCTTTTCTTTTTTTCTATTTTTGTCTTTTCGTTCTTTGTCCTCTCTTTTCTTGCTTTTTGCTTCTTTATCTTCTTCTCTCATTTAATCATCTTGTTCCCTGTCTCACGTAATTTTTGTTCTTCAGTTTCTTTTTCTAGTTCCTCTTCTTTTTTATCATTTTCTTTTTTTTGTTTTTCCATATGTATATTTCTTATCATTATCATCGGGAACATCATTATCTTCATTATAATGAAGAATAGGGAAAGGAAAGGAATAAAAAAGGAAAACAATTATGGAAAAGAAAAATCAAAATTTGAAGAATAAGTGGAAGATGGAAGGAAGAAAGGAAATATAATGGAAGAAAAGATGAAAGAAGAGACTTTAAAGACGAATAAAGAGAAGCAAAAAACAAGTAAAAAAGTCGAGGATGCTTCAAAACACTCTGTATTTCCAAAGTCCTTTTGCTCTTCTTTTTAATATTTCTTCTCCTTCCTTTCAACATCCTTTTACAAAATTCTTCCTTAATTAACGTTTATTTTCATTCACACTAATGTCTTCCTATCGTGACCAACTCGTTCGAAAATGATTTTCCCTGCCTGAAAATGATGATGCGTCACACAATTTCCGCAATCTGTCATTATAATTGCCATTCAAGGCAGAAAACTATTTCTTGTTCTGATTTGTAACCCTTTTGAAAATTGATAGTTTGTCGGCACGAAATAAAGCGACTTCTTTGAAATTCACCAATAGCTTTTTAATTATAGTTATCGAGCAGTTTGACATTTTTCTTCTTTTGGAGTGGGTAGTCCAAGCGAGCAGATAAAACTAAAAGGAGCGGCATAATATAGGTCTTTGGACAACGCCTTTTTCATTCCAATAAGTATCACAAAACTCCATTTGCATGATTAAGTTCCTGTCATGCAATTTGTTTTTCTTTTTTTTTCTACAAAAAAAGCAGACAAATAAACACATCTCCCGTCCAAAAGGATTTCTGATATTACTTTTAATTCGGTTA
The DNA here is from genome assembly GCA_011057455.1 of Ganaspis sp. Gsp50. NCBI lineage: Eukaryota > Metazoa > Arthropoda > Insecta > Hymenoptera > Figitidae > Ganaspis > Ganaspis sp. Gsp50. The sequence continues at coordinate 12,760 of WNHD01001130.1, forward strand.
ATGCTGCTGATTCTTTTATGGACTTGTTGAGTGAATTTCAATTTCTTTCCCCCTGTTTTTTAACAGTGATAAAAATTGTGTCCAAAAGGGACCATGTAATTGAATGTAAAGGGGTCGCCAATCGGGATCACGGTTGAGTAACGGATCCATGATCAGACCATGAAATTGCGACTGCCTAAGATGACAACTGTGCTCTTCGGATGTCCTTATATCGAAATGAACGATCGATAAATTCCATAAGAGAACATTCTGCGCTCAGGTGGTTGTTATGTAAACCGGGAACCCTGGGGGATCCGATGTCTGATTCATACGAGCGCATTCCCGGTTTTGCCATTATCTGCTTATAGAATTTATTCTGGAATATGCAACTTTCCTGATTTTTGATTAATCAACTGCGCAATTTTTACCTACGCGACTATCAATTATTTGCTTGCTTTTAAGTCCCGCTGGTCAACCGAGTCAGAGTCTTAGTTTGCACCCCAAATTGTGACGCGTCGCGAAGAAAGGCACCTAAGAATCAAACGAATTTAGGTTATGTTTGGTTTTAACTTGATTAAAGCTTTATTATTTGCTGCCAAAAACAGTTTTTCTGTTTATAAAAAAGCTATTCAAGAAGCACTGTTTTTGATTGCAAATAATTAAAAGGGAAGCTTTAATCAAGTTAAAACCAAACATAACCTAAATTCGTTTGCTTCTTAGGTACCTTTCTTCGCGACGCGCCACAATTATAAACTTTAATCAATTAGACTTTAATCAATTAGACTTTAATCAATTAGACTTTAATTAATTAGTCTTTAATAATGAAAACAGTCAAAAGAGTAGAGCAAAAATTAACGTCTTCACACTTTGAAAGTTTTCTTTTTTGATGTAGTTGTCTAATTTTGAATTCTGCCACACATTGTTGCAAAATTGTTGCACTTTTTTTAGTATATGCACCAACTAGATCCCCTATATTTTTTTTCCAAAAATACTATGTGGACAAATTGATAACTAAGGCACAATTGTCTCTGAGCAAAGATTCAATTTTTAGGTTCTTAATTATTCCGTAATTATAATTAATCGTTTTTAAGAGTAGATTACACAATTAATAAACAACTTGGGTACGATATTTCATAGCACTGGTTTTATTCTAATCAAAAGATTCAGATAATTAACATGATTTCATAATTAGAAACTGGAGCTCATTAATAATGCTAAGACTCGAATTAATCTCGTTTTATGATTGCTTTGTATCGATGAATGATTGATTTTTGAAAGTCTCGGTAGAGGGATTTTTTCCCCAATTGTTTTTTTTTATCAAATCATGCACTCACTGTCAGTGCGAGTGCGCTCTCTTCAATCTTAACATGATAATTGAGATTTTGAGCCATTCTAGTCTTGGAAAGTAATCAGAGATATATATCCTCACTTTCACTGAAATCATCGGTGCGAATTCGCACGCCTGTCATCTTTTTACAGAGAAAGCAAAAATTATACAAGATTGATATTTTTCAGATCAGACTTTAATCGAAAAATGAGCGTTCATAATTTCGAGTCATTTCTGCGCGGTTGTGAAATTTTAAAAATCTTGAAAATGTATTAGAAAATAAACTATTTTCAATCTTTGTAATTAGAGAGTGGAAATTGAAGAAAAGTTTCTTTTGATAAAGGAAATTAATTGAAAATTGGTTCTATTGACTTTTGGCATGGAAATTTGGGACAGAAATATTTTTAAGTGTGCGAGAAAATTTGCAATGATTTAGTAATTCGATGAAAATGTGTTCGAGGTTAATTTAGTGTAGCGTATAGTGTTACTAAGCATTGTTTCTTAGTTTACGGCACTATTGCGCATACGTTGCATGTGTTTAGCACTAATGCGCATTTGTAGGTTGTTTCTGATGCTACTGCGCATGTATTTGACACGTGCGACACTACTGCGCATGCATGTCATGCGTGCGGCACTACTGCGCATATATTTTTCGAATTATAGTTACTTATTTAATTAATGTTGATTTGAAACAGACCATCGCTCTCTGGGAAATTAAATGATTAATTTTTGACACGAATGCCAACAGCTTTGGAATTGTTAATTTGCGTCTGGAGTTTACTCAATATTTTCAAATAAAATTAATGACCTGCAGGTAACACACTTTAGGCGTTGATAAATAATATTCAAGAAATGGAAAGGAAACGTGATCATTACGAATTCGATCGAAAGCCATGAGCGTTTGGTTTTCTGCTTGGGTCAAGGTCCTGCCACCAGCAAGATCATCGTACTCATCGGGCATCCTGTCGAATGTCAAAGGTCACTCGCTTCGATCTCAAACGCCTTTTCACCAACACACCTTAACTCTGCCCTTTTTTTCCTTTCCTCCAAAACCTTTCATTATATCCTCTTTTATTAAATTCATTTCAAATATATTTACTTTCAGTAAATAATAATCTACAAACGTAATAAACCACATATTCCACATATACAATAATTCACATAATCCACATACAGGGTGACTCGCAATAATCGTTAAAAAAACAGTAGATTAAAAACTAGACGAAATTCCAAGGCGTAACTATTTTTTCCTTTTTCAAAATACCCCATAATTTGATAATAAATCGAGTCAGAATTATTTTCATATACACTTGGAATGATCGTTAAAAAAAACCAGTGAATTAAAAACTAAGCGGAATTCCAAGATGTAACTATTTTTTCGATTTTAAAACTGTATAGTATTTTGAAAAACAAAAAAAATAGTTCATAAATCAATGCATAAGTATTTTCATATACAGAGTGACTCGGAATGATCGTCTCAAAAACCAATGGATTAAAAACTAGACGACATTCCAAGACGTAACTATTTTTTTGTTTTTCGCAATACCCAAGCGTTTGATAATAAATCGAGATGTAAATAATATAAATTATTTTCATATACAGGGTGACTTGGAATTATCGTTAAAAAATCACTGGTTTAAAAAATAAACAAAATTCCAAGACTTAATTATTTTTTCGTCTTTCAAACTATAGGTTATTTTGAAAAATTAAAGAATAGTAACTAAGTCGAGTCAGAAGTATTCTGGTATACAGGGTGACTTGGAATAATCGTTAAAAAACGAATGGGTTAAAAACTAGACAAAATGTTTTTTCGATTCTTGAAAATACCCCATAGTTTGGTAATAAATCGAATCAGAAATATTTTGATATACAGAGTGATCCAAAATATTGGTTAAAAACAATTAGGTTAGAAAGGAAACAAAATTTAAGACCATTATTGCTTTTCTGTTAAACAAAACACATGGTTTAGAAAAAAATCGAGTCAGGAAAATTGTGATTAAAGTGCACATTCTTCTGACTTGATTTATTATTTTATTTATATTATATATACATATATATTTATATCATTTGTGTTTAATTACAAAACGAAAAATAGTTTCTCCTTAAATTGTACTCTAATTTCTAATCTACAGGTTTCTTGACGACTATTCTGAGTCACCCTGTATATTTCTATAAAATTGTAAACAAGACTGCTTTATGTAAATATAACCCAAATATTCTGTTTTGATGAGAATGAAAAATGTATTTCGATTGAATTTATTTTTCTTAAATGTAACCTTAAGTATTGCTTTTTCTTAAATGTAACCTTAAGTGTTGAGTTGTTGAAATAGAAATTTGAATGAAATAATAAATATTTGTTAAACGTAAATTTAATGCAAGATTAAATAAAATTGATGTACGATTTGTTAGGGAATTTAGATTTAATGAAATTTGTTTACTTGTAAGTAAATTTTCAAGAATGTTGGCTACCTTCGTTTTTAGAGATTTCTTTTACAAATTTACTTATCGTTTTTTTCTCAATAAGTTTTTATGGAATCGTTCTACTCAAATTAATTCGTGAAATTTTTAGCACATTTTAATGTGCATATTTACGCGCAGTTGCAATTGCGCATGCGTCGGACCGCTTCTTTACACACAATTGTGTTTGCGCATGCGTCCTTCTACCACTAATGTGGCGCCACCTCTCGGAGTCACATTTAATTCAGTTCACTCGTATTTACTTTTCTTATACTCTTGTAAACAGTTCACATAGTTTTTCAGCTTTTTTTAATCGAATTTTACAAAAGTGTTGCCCAAAAAAAGCGTGTAATTCTGGTGCCCAAAATAGGCTATTTTCACCTACTAAAACAATAAATAATAAAATAAATAGAAATAGCTCGAATAACTATTTTAGATTATATTGTCCGGTTTCGAGGAAAAAAATCGGTAAAAGTCTGCATGCATTTTTAAAATGGGTTAATTAACACTTGGGTTATGTAAATTTAATTAAAGTCGTAGGAAGAAAAAATTGTAATTTCTTTTTAAATAAATAAAGGAAAAATATTGAAAATATTTTATTTGAAAAATAGTTTTTTATGCTTGCACTGGAAAACTAAATATATTTTTATGGCATAATTATATGAAGAAACTTTACGATTTTTCGTACATCTACTTTTTTTCCAAGTTGTATAGAAATCTAGACAAAATATATAGTTGATGTATATAATAATTGAGGTATAGAATGTTTTATTATTTAATCATTGTTACGTGATTTTCTTACTTCACACTGCACATAACAGCTGTAATAAAACTGCAGTGGCAAAAAATTGCCATAATTTGAGAAGTGTCGTATTATTTTAACTGCAATAATTTATTGACATTAAAATCACGTTCTTTATGAGGCCAAGTGTTGTTTGCACATTATTTTTTAATGCTCTAGGGTAATTTATTTAATCGTTGGTAATTCAAATAAGACTTCCGCTTCGTGTGCTCTTAATAAGAAGCTCGCCGCGTCTTAATGAAAATTTTTCATTCTTATTTTATTTTCCACTTCCGGCATACACTTTGCACTTTGACAGGTGTTTAAATATTATATTGTCGGTATAATCCTATATACAGGGTGATTCAAAATTTTTGTTACATTTCTTGTATTAATAAAAAAAATACTTTATTCCGGTATTTAGCAACTAAAGAAAAATATAAAAATACGTCTACCTTTTTTTATAAAGAATACAAAAAATAGTTTTGACAGAATTTATGGTCGAAAAGACGTGGAATCGCCTATGAGAAACTTCGAGTTTCTCAAATTGATGGCTTTTAATGCTTCAGTTCTGATTGTGTTATTAATTACTTGTAGATTGTAATCGAAAATAATAATTTTTTTAGTTTGTCTGTGCATTCGTGTGGACATGATATGCTGCATGGAAATGAACGCAAAGTTCAGGAGGTCAAGTAGAACTTCCGTGATCGGTTAATTTCTTGCGGTGAGAGTATGCCTTCTGTATGTAATACTTGTCTGACTTTAAAAACAGTTGCCAATGAAATTAAAAGGGGCGACTTTAATTAGAGGTTGCCACTTTTGGAAAGAGTCCCGTATGAGTTGGCAAAGTGGTATTTTTCACATTATGCTGGCGCCCACATCACGCGCTCCGAGTTAAACTCGCGCCTTAACAAGAATCGATTTTGCGTTACCGTTCTGCCTTAATTCTACTCGAAGGATATTCCTTATTGAAATTTTTAGCTCTGCCTTTATTTCCCGTAATTGTTGGCTAATTACGTGAAACGAACGCTCACGTGCAGTATTACATTTTTACATTAAGCTTTCATTAGAAAAGAGTAAAGTAAAGGTGAAAATACTATTTGGATTAGAATTTTAAAATAATAATATTAATAAGAACAATAATAATAATAATATAATAATAATATAATAATAATAATAATATAATAATTATTATAATTATAACAATAATAATTATAACAACAACAATTTTTAATTTTTGAAGAATATTATAAGTTTGCTAAAAAATTGTCTACTTTAATTTTTAGCTGGTTTATCCTCTTCTAAAGACGGTCATTTTTTTTAATACAAATATACTACGAGTGCTCTCATAATATTGATTGAAAATGGGGCATTGCACTGTAACGAATATCACCCTAGAAGAAAATTAGGATCCCGTGCGCAATGACGGTCGGGCAGAAACTAAGTCCTAAAACGGAAATAGTTTTAATAAAACTATCGTTTCTGACAGCCCCCACGAACGAGGTATTCGCCAATCGTAAAGAGCTTCCCCGGCACCGCGCGATTGGCCAATTGGCGCGAGTCTTGCTCCGCGCACGCGTCGCGCCGTGCATAAATATCGGTGGAACCGTGAGATCGGGGCATTCGACGTTGAGTAGTGCAACTGCTTAGGTCCTCTCTCAGGAGTGGTGTCACCACTCTGTGACTCTGAGAGGACCAAAACGGAGAATTGCAGCCCAGTGCGGGCATGTTTCTTACGTTTGAAATTTGACGCCTCGTGACGACGGACCCCTAGCAGGACGGAGACTTTTAATACAGCAGCGTTACTGCTAGGAATCCTCTCTACTTAGTGTGAAGCGCTGAAGCTAGAACATGACAAGAGCGTAGACGACAGGTTGCCTATTCGCAGGCGACCAAATTGACCCAGACGAAGATTTTAATAAAGATCTTATCCTTACTCTCATCATTTCCTTACGAGGGCTGCGATAAAACCTCATCACCCTGTGAGTAAAACTGTCGAACGATTAAAACGAGCAAAGCTCGCCGAAACGAGCGAAGCTAGTGATATTAATGGCAAAGCCACCAAGACATAACGTGATACGCGAACGGACTTACCCCTTTGATTTCGTGATTCTTGATTTTATGTTAATTATTTCTTAATTTGTTTTCTTTTTAAACGCAATTGCAGCACGAAATTACACGAGCGGTATTGCTAATTAGACGTGCGCTTTTAAAATAGATACTCATGCGATTGTAGTTTTTAAACGTTTGATCTTGTAATCTTTGTAAATAGTAAATTGTTTGTAAATAAATGTCGTTTTGTAGAATGAATTCTTTCATTTCGACGTTAAGCTGTGGCTCAACGGTCAACTTAAAATTTCATTACAACACGCTAAATGTGACGCTAATCAGCTTTGCAACTTGGATTTTTTTGAAACTATTTATTCTTTCTTTACTGTTTGAGACAAAGCAAGATTGCTTGATTGCCGTCTACAGACGACTTTTGTTGAATTGAATATAATTACGTTTTATTAAAGTTGGCAATTGCGAGTCTATAAGTGTTTAGTGGCGTCCGGTCGTTCAGGAGCAATCTACATCAAGTGATATAGTGATAATGCGCTTGAGAGGTGACTGCAGTCAACTTGTGGACCTTGATGCACTTACGCGTGCCCTTGAGACTGGAGGCCTTCTCCCTTCTTACGACTTGAGACAGCCTTCTCTGCGAACCAAGTCCCTCAGCTCTTTGCGACGCTTTCCCGCCGGAAACCGCTCCTGTCTTGATAACCATCTGCAGATCGCATATACGAAAACAACTAAATAATCAAAGACTCAGTGGCCGATCCACTGGACCTTGATTGTAGATGGGTTCTTTTAAGAGCAGTTTCTAAAACAGTGGCACTATTCCAGAAACCATCATCCATCTCTTGAGATAAAGCTTTCTGATACATGACGCTTTCTCGAAGTAAATACACAAGTTTCTTTCAGCAACCTTATCCTAGTCAATTTTTCCCACATTCTTCTCATTAATGTGCCTAACGAACTTTCGTTTTCATCCAATCTCAGAGATCAGAGTTCGTGCACTTTTTTACCTAATCACCTTTATTCCCCATTTCCCCATTTTTAAAATAATTTTTCAACAATAATACTTTAGACTACTGAAAAATACTTCGAATATTTCCAAATACTTAAGAATATTTAAAAATAATTAGACCTACTTTAAAATACTTTTGACTACTTAGAAATACTTAAAAATGTTTTTAAATACTTTCAATTACTTTAAAATAGTTCAAACTACTTCAAAATCCTCTAAAATATTAAATATTACACACAATTACTTTAAAATATTTCTAAATACTTCCCAATACTTTAAAACATTTAAAAATACTTACAATGACTTGAAAATATACCTAAATACTCCCCAATACTTCAAAATATGTAAAAATACATCAAATTATATAAAAAGACTTACAAATATTTAAAAACATTATAAATATATTTAAAGTTACTTCAAAATACTGCAAATACAGCAAAATATTTAAATATATACTTATAGAATTACTCTAAAAGACTTCAAAATACTTCCCAATATTTCAAGACAATTAAAAATACTTTAAAAATCTTCTGTACATATTCAAAAATACTTTAAATTATTTTAAAATACATCATAATGTTTCAAAAAACTTAAACCAACTTTAGAATAGTCAAAAATAATTAAAATTACCTTAAAATATTTCAGAATTCTTCAAAATACATCAAGAACTGCTTTAAAATAGTTCAATTACTTAAAAATACCTTAAAATAGTTCAGAATAATTCAAAATATGTACATCAATATAATTAAATATACTTTTTATCACACTTGCTGTAGAAGTACTACTTTACGGACTGTTTGAGAACCTCTAATATCTCACTTCTAGGCCTAGGCCGTGAAGTAAATGACTTCTC
>WNHD01001131.1:10011-32406 GCA_011057455.1 Ganaspis sp. Gsp50
CTAAAACTGACTTATTCTTGTTTTAAGACATACATTTTTCTGACTTTCAGTCATTTTGGTTTTAAGGTGTAAACGGTTTAAGACTTTGTTTTTACTGTGGTTCTTTCTTTACACAAATTGTACACAAAAGAACCAATCTTCAAACCAAAATTACTGAAAAATAGTACATTTTCCAGTTGAAAACAAGAACACTGCAAAAACTGGTGTCTTATTTCAAGACGTTTATACATTTAAGACGATTAGCGTGTATTCCTTATTGGTGGAAATAATGTAAGACGCTTCCTTATTGGTCCAAATTTTAAGACGGCAATAAACGTCTTAAAAATGATCGCACCTGATGTCTTAAATCCAGACACCTGTTTTTGCAGTGAGTCAGTTTTCGATCTTAAAATTAGAATCTCGATGCAGAAAGTCGGTCAAAGTTGGGACGGTTTTTATAGTATACTTAATGATTTAGATTGTTGATGAATCCAAATGATGGTTGTTTCAAATTTTTGTTGATATAAACCGCCATAAACCGATAAGAATTTGAATACATAGCAATCTGAATTTCTGCAGAAATGCCAAGCTTTATATATTTGAATTCCCAAGAGCAACTGCAAAAGCAGTTTAATCAATTGAATAAGTGGTGTCAATAACACAAATGGAATTTTTAATTGTCTCTCGTAAGTTGAGGATAACAGTTATGGACAGTTAGAATGATAAGGAATTTTAAAACTGTTGTATATCGCTTAATTTGGCTTATCTTTTCCATAAATGCAGTAGTTGGTGCACCATTAAAGTCGCGTATAAAACGGTGGTAACGAAATTAATTCAATTCCTTGCTATTAGCAAATTGGAAAGCACGCAGCGTTAGTAATACGCGTGTAATAGGCATAGTTTACTGCCTGTGTTATGCAAGTATCTACTTTCGATAGAAAAAATGCCAAGATTCTAATTAAAAGTAATTCAAAATGGTCAATGATTTGCAAACTCCTAATAACCGTTTTGGGTATCTACTCGCGGCAATAGAATATTGCGAAAATATAGATTTTTTCTGTAGCACTTTGTGATTATCGTTATTTTCTTTTCATTTAAAAAGTTGGTCAAGTGTTCTCTAAATTTGAATAAAATGGTACACAGTTTACTTAAAAGTATCAAATTTAGTCAAATTAACCTTAGAAACTGGTAAAACTAACCACTTGATTAGTTAATTTAACCAATTATTTGGTAAATATAACCCAAGAAAACTAGTAATCCTTCCTGCCTGAATAGCACCATTTATTTTTTTCAGTGTACGTAACTTTGTAGTAACTTTTAAGATACTTCTTTTTTCAGTGTATCTATTGATATTATATAACACTTTTGGAATCGATATATTATATATTATTATATATTATATATTATATCACTGTTTAATTAATTATCTATTATATCATTATCACTTTATTGTCTATTAATTTAATTATCAGATGATATTATATACTATGAGGTCACGGAAGTTATAGGCAATATCCAGCGTAATTATAGTAATTCTAGGGCTATCTAAAATAAGTAAAAAAGTAAAAATTACTTAAAATAAATACTTTTTACTATAAGGCAATTGTCATATGCAAAAAAAAAACGTTAAGGTATTCACTATATGCGGATAGAAAGGGTCAAGGTAATTCTAAAACGTCTAAAGTCGGCTACGGACGACATCGAATAAAAATAGTCAAAAGTAGAGCAAAAATTCGTATTTCGCTTCGTAAAGTTTATACGAAGCGAATAATAGGAAAATAAGTTTATCTCTATTAGATTCAAAGGGTTTTCAACTTTGTAAAAGATGCAATAAAAAAGTAGTTTAATAAATAAAGTCGCAAATACTAGAGATAATATTCGCGAAACTAGAATAATTAATCTAGTTGTCTTTCATTATTCGCGCCATTTTCGCACAGATTTCTGAACTCCGTATGGGTTTGAATATCGATTCACGAGGGAAGCACTTACTACTGAAACTTTTAGTACGTATGATACAAATTTATGTTGCAAGGATTGAGAGTGAAGGTCTTTTCTCGCGTGAGCGGGTGGACAGGCGTCGGGGAAAGGTGGACATGCAAGAGGGGCGAATGGGTTGACGGTGGCTAAGGGGAAGGCGCTTCTTGAAGACGCTCCCGCGGTCGTAACTCTGCGCTGTCGTTCGGAGGACAACGAAGGACGGACAGGATCCGAAGGACGGTACAGTCGTTGCAGACGAGAGACTTTCTGAGCAGAGCAGAGCACGGGACCCACTCTTATTGTTATTATATGGAGTGATGGGCGTCCAGATTCGAAGTAGCCTTGAATGCACCCGAGCCCATCCAAATCCTACTTCGTCTTTCTCGTCTTCTTCACCTCAAACAGTCTCTGTCTTTCTCAGCATCTTCCTTTTTATTTCCTCCGTCACTGAAAGCTGAACGCCAAACTGACAAGCTGCAGGGAGCGAAAGAGAGTGCAACTTGACGCGATCGTCAAGTGTCGAGCTGGCTTTTTTTAGCGAGAAAGATCCCTACACGGGGTCAAGTATTGTAGATCTTTTGTTTTTACTTGCACTTTTAACATTGACTTTTGTTCGTATTTCATGCGGATCTAGCGCCAGACTTGGCATTTTCTGCCCGGGCTGTTGAAAGAATAATAATTATTATTAATTTGTACATTAACGTAGACAGTTTCAGATTAATTTAGTGATCAGTTGAAGAATAAGAATCGTATTTCCTAAAATAACGAATCTGATTTCACAAATCAGTGCTTTTGAACACTCGTGTATTTGCGCTAGATTGGCTAATTAATGAACACGAATGGACAAAGTTCCCTCTGGCGGGAGTTGCGGGCGGAGTTGAAAATAAACAGTTCTCGTATTTGCTGCAAAGGGTGTGTTTATGACGTGGTTGTTTGCAGATGCTACATTATAAAGAAGCTGTGTGGCACGAGACCTCTCTATTCCTCTGTATGCTGAAAGGACTGAGGGCGTGGCAGGCCCCAGGGTGCCTCTGTTGGGAATAAATTACGTGGGGGCGGAGGAGTTATTATTGCTTAATAGATAGTCAAACAAATGGTTCACGCCTTCCCCCAATAACATCATGATTAAATTGTTTTCTGACACGAACGCTCACCATTATCAAATATTCAATCCCGCAAGTGCTTCCTTGCATTTTTTCAAATAACTCTTCACTCCAATCGTGTGCAAGTGTGCGAAATGCCACAATCTACTCTTTACAAACATTTTATTTGTATACAAATTATTGGTTCCAAAATGTTTCTGCAAATTGCAAAGTTTCGTTTCTGCAAATTATTGTTTGCAAAGTTTCGTTTCTGCAAATCATTGTTTGCAAAGTTTCGTTTCTGCAAATCATTGTTTGCAACATGTAATTTGCGCGAACAAATTTTTGCAGCGTTTGTGCAAAAAATGTTGTTTGTGGAGTTTTATTTGAATCAATCAGACTTGATGTTTGCTAATGAACATATTTAATAATGATCATGTTGTCTCATTAAGTTGTGAGAATTCCAACGGCAGCACTTAACAAAGATCGACTATTGAATGCATTATATGGAGCGTATCTCAATTGTCTAAAAAGGAAACCAATGGCGTAATTATTGAGCTACAATAGCCAAAGAACGTAATGCTATTGATCAATAAAGACAAGAACACCGTCAATACTATAGTGTACATGATCCAGGTGTTGAATCACATAGCTGATGTCATACACGTGTTTCTAGACGCCAAAGCGAGATAAACAGTTGACAGATGATTTTCAGTGTAAGAAACATTTTCAAACATATTGTCGGAAAAGTTTTATTGACTTGAATATTTTTATTCAATCATTTTTAATTTTATTTTCATTGATATAAATATTTTGACTTTATTGAGTTTGGAAAAGTATCATAACCATTGACAAAGGCAATAAAAATAAAAAATTGGTTCGCGTGTAGCTCAAGAAGAGTGGGCCAATGGGTATTTGTATACCGGAGAGATAGGTGGAATTAATTAGAGATATCAGTAGTATCTCTCTGCGTCATTAGCGAGCGTTGCTGCCGTTGTACGGATACTCATGTGTATGCGACTTTGCATGACGTAGAGGCCAACAAGCTTATAGGGCAAGAGGTTGATCGTAGCTGCTTCCAACTTGAACATAAATTTACCTTTTACTGCACTTTGTAGAACTATTTACATGAATAAGACTACCACTGAAATTTGTTATACCCATAAATATTTCTCGACTTGTTGCTAAACTTTATCCATATTTCATCCATACGGACGATCTTCGGATCAAATTTTCTCAACATGTGTTTCACAACTATATATACCTACCATACAGCGAAAAGTTTCACTAAAACAACTAAAGTCGAAACAAAACTTAAGGTTTTTATTTTCTTTGACTCATGTTGCAATATGAGTTTAATAAAATAAAAACTGTAAGTTTTGTTTCGACTTTAGTTGTTTTAGTGAAATAAATAAAAACTTTAAGGTTTGTTTCGACTTTAGTTGTTTTAGTGAAATAAATAAAAACTTTAAGACATTATAATCTTTTACCACATGTAGTAAAATACATTATATATGGAATTATTATATTTAATGTAAAGATTACAAAGCAGCAATTGAATTGTAAACATATGTAAAGATTTAGTTGATGGATTGAGATGATTGACTATTGATTAGTAGATCGTGAGTGGTAGGAGTAACGGTACAGTAAATCTTGATGAGTTGTTGGAATAGGCGGGTAACGATTACCATAGACATGCGACGCGTTGATTATAAACATAATTAAAAAGAACAACCACCACTGTGTTGTTCCTTTTAAGTGTATGCAACTAACTCGTGTGCGCCCCTCGATCCCGGTGGTCCTCTACGTTTAGGTGGATTATCCTGCGAATCTCGCAACAGGATCTTTCAGCCTGAGTTTCCAATCGATATCTTCTCGTAATTAATTCTCGATCGGTACAATGTCGATTGAATCACCGGATATACCCTCGACAACTGCAAACTCCAGACATCGCAATGCTCTGTTCTTCTTTCTTCTGGAGGTGGAAAACGTGTCATTCAAAAGTAGCCGCACGACCACTTTACCATCATTCCAAAACTTTGATTAATTTATCCAAGTCGCTGCACAGTTTACTTAAAAGTATCAAATTGATATTAAAAATATCAAATTGATCAAGATTTTGTGATCAATTTGGTACTTTTTGTGATCAGTTTCGTACTTTTTGGTATCAAGTTGATTCTTTCAAGATACCAAGAAGTATCGACTTGATACCAAGAATTATCAACTTGATACCAAGAAGTATCAACTTGATACCAAGAAGTATCAACTTGATAACAAAACGTATTAACTTGATACCAAAAAGTATCAACTTGATACTAAAAAGTATTGTATAAAAACGGTTTAAGGCTTTTTTTTCTGCGTTGATATACCAAAAATTATCAAGTGATGCCAAAAATTATCAAGTGATGCCAAGAAGTATCAAGTGATACCAAAAGTATGCTATGATGATTCAAAAGTATGAAATTGATTTCATCATGATCAATTTGATTCTATAATATATCAAGTTGATAGTTTTAAGTCAACTGTGCTTATAAGTGAGGTTTTAAGATTTTGTTCAACATTAGGTAAACTTGAGCTGTGATATTTCACACCCCGTTAAGTGTTTATTAAAAAAAAGGAATAGCCGAGAACTCGTTTATGCGAGAGACGACCAAATAATGCGAATGTCGTTATTAACGCCTACGTTTTGCTCCAAGATGTTAAAATCTGATCATTTCATGTCAGAGTGAAAGAGCAACTAAATTGGTAAAAATGTCTCGCTGGACAATAGCACTATATTAAGAAGGCAATTAAATTGGAAGTTTGAAAGGGTGGTCGCTAAAACAAAGGCGGCTTTAATGCAGCGGCTTTATCAAAAAACGCGTTTCAAATTATAAATACCTGCGCGGCTTGCACAGCCCCTTAAAGAGGACCCCAATTTGGATTCTAACGAGTATAATATTTCAGCTGGACCGTCCCGCATAAAGATCATTATCGAACCAGCTCGTACTCCTTTTTTCCTCAAACCCTGAAAGTTCGACAGCGATAGACAAGTTCGTAGATTATAATTCACTGCTATATTCAAAAACCCACCGAGATCAAGATATACCGTTTTAGCTAATATTCTCTTCCTGGCCAAACATAGTCCAAGATGTTTATCTGTTTCCTGTCATCAGCGAATCTTCCAATCCATATTTTATATTTAATATCATCTGATAATTGGCATTAAATGACAATAAATAATGCTGATCAACATTGTGTGGGGATTTTGCTGATTAACTTATCAGAAGCTCGATCTTAGTGATCGGAACGTATGCGGAAATTTGTCAATTTTTATTATAATCGAAACTAAATCGAAACGATACTGTTACTGCTGAGGAAAGAAAAGATTGACTACAGTCAATCTAGCATACAAGTGAATGGTTCTAATTTTAAAATTGCTACTCTAGCATGCAAAACTAAATGCCCATTATGTTTGAACGTGTCTGGGGTTTTGAGAAATCCAAGATCTCTCGTTTCTCGAACAACCCATAATCCAAGTGGCGCTTATTAGTTCGTCCACTTCTTCGTGCGCGAATGTAGGTATGTTGGGGGGGATACGAAACTGCCGCAGTTAGCGATAAGTGCAATGCTCAAGAGCCAGGATGAGAGAGTTAGTATACAAGACAACGCGATTGGATCTCTCAGCCTAGCAAGGGCGAGAGGCTGGGCGCCCTCGATCTTCACTTCGACTTCTCTCCTTTCTTTTCTTCCTTTTCTCTTTCTTTATCTTCCTCTGCCACTGCACTATTTCCCAGGACCGTAAATAACACTCGCAGAAAACATTTTCCTTTCTCTTCCTTTCTTTCATTTCCATTCTTTCTTTTCATTTTCATTCTTTCTTTCTCTTCATTTTCGCCCCTTTTCGTCTTAATTCTTTTTCATTTCATTCATTCATTCATTCATTCATTTTTCAATTTCATTCTTAATTCATCTACATATTTAATTAATTTATCTACATATTTATATAAATATTTAATTTACAAAATTAAATATGCCCTCAGTACTTATAGGGCAATGCCCTATTAATGCCCCGATTTTGTAGTTAAATTAACGAGAAATTTGGTTAACTTGACAAAAATTCTAGTCAAGTTTTTTGTTTCTTTTTCTGGTTAAATTGGCCAGAATTATCGTAAACTTGACAAAAATTCTAGAAAGAATTAATGGTAACCCTTAAAGTAATTCAGAATTCTAATTAAGTTAACCAGAAAGAGAAAGAAAAAACTTAACTAACAATTAGTAAGCAACATTTCTGGTAAAGTTAACCAGAAATTTTGTTCAGTGCATACTTAATAATACTCTTAATGTTGTTAATACTTTTAGTAAAGAATTGTAATAGGTTTAAAACGTGATTGCATGTGATTAAGAAGAGGATTAAATTTAGAGTGAAGGGAATTTTAACTTGAAGTCGTGATGATTTAAATCAAGGTTTGATTATTGCGCAAGTAAATGATCAGTGAACAATGGACGATCTTTAAAATCCTCTTGACCCCAGTTGAACCTCTGATTTCTTCAGAATACGGCCCTGTTGTTCTCACATCCTACCCGTTCTCGTGTACCCTTTTCTCCTTCCTCTTCTTCTCTTGTGCAGTTTCTTCATCCCTTTTCGTGTCTCATTCGAGCACAGATGCTGCCATCTTCCCACGTGATCGTCCTTCGCTCGCATTAGCATTCTCGTACTACCGATTATTATATTTCATGGTGTACCTTATTTAACGCGACACTCGATGCAGCTAAGGTGCGAACTCGAATCCATTAGCATACGGACAAAATAACATTCCACATTTTTTAAAACCCCCGGCCTTTATTGATTTATTTGCTGACGACGACACCCAACTCGTTTTTAACAACTTACACCAATGAAGAATACAGTTTTTTGTAGTTTTTTATTGCAGTAATAAATATTGTATAAATGATGGCATCTTCTTTAATTAATTAAAAAGTTATTTGCATCTTTAGCAATCAAATCCTTGTCTTTATCAAGCATTGTGTAAAGAAAAAGTATTTTTACTTGAAGAATCTTTTTTTAAAGTTTTGGTATTAATTTTCTTTAAAGTAACTTGTTGCAATACAGTTTTTATTTTAACGCACATGAATAAACCCTATCTAGTATTTATTCATGTTTTTTCTATTTTATGTATATAGCTTTATTAAACTCTTTTTTACTTTACTATTTATACGTAATTTCATAATTAATTTGAGGCTAAATTGAAGGTGTAAAGGAATTGAAAAAAAATTGAAGCTGTATAAGTAAAAACTCTTGGATACAAACAAACTTATATATGTTCATACATATAAGTACATGTACCTGTGCATACATTAGCTGAATTTAAGGTATAAACGGTTTAAGACTTTCTTATTTTCATAAGTAGACCTTTAAGGCTAGTAATTACGACTTAAAAAGTCTTTTCGAGAAAAGTAGATCTAAAATTACTGCAGTTTCATTGCACAATAAAAGAAGAGATAATAATAGAAGAGAATATCCAAATATCCTCTTCTATTGTCTTTCCTCGTGATAAAATGATGAGTTACGTTTAAATACCAATAGTGATTTTTAATTCATTGAAGGTCCTTATTAGGTCCAATACCAATTATTTTATAATTAATTAGTAATGGGTCTTTAACCCCTTTTTCGTGAAACCAATAAAATGTGCCAGCTCTTTCAGAGACTCAACCCATAAAGGGCTATTTTATTAAAACTGTGTATACGATCATCAAAGAGTAATTATGACCACCTTGCAACCGTAAGGCAATTTTATTTTACAACCTCGTTTTCATTAGGACAGACACGATTGTCTTTTCCACTGACATTTGATTATTTACTTTCACCGGAACGTGTATTTCGGGAAGAATGTGTCGTACGAGGCAGCACTTAACTTGGATACGGTCGTTTCTTAATAAAAACCAAAAAAAAAAAGGAAAAAAATCTCCGTCGTCAAGATCATCCTCTATATAATTGATAGAGTGGTAAAGTGACGGAGGAAGAGGTACAGATGAATCACGCGAAGCATATACACATATATACGCCCTGTTAATACGACCGTAAAGACAACCTGCAGTAATAATAAAGTGATAATAAAAAAAAAGTAATGCAGAATCGTCTCGCGGACACGCCACGGGGAGTTTATTACGTGGTGCCATATCGTGTAAGCAAGCAACAGGGCCGCAACCGACACTCTTGTGACGGTCTAATAACTTGGAACGAATCCAGTTTCCTTTGTCTGAGGTATTATTAGTTTAACCCTGAATAGTAGAATGGGAGACTCGTCTCTTTCTTAGTTCTTCTTTTGCGTTTATGGAAATAATATCAATTAGCGAGATATTCTCGTTAAACTATTTTAAAACGAGATACAGCTCTTGCATTATGGTAAAATTCTCGGAGAAACTTGCTTTCCTTATAGGAGCAAAATTGTTCTTGGGCAATAAATTGTACTTATAACAAAAATACTTTGTATTTTCTCTAATTCGGGGAAAATTTTTTTGCCCAAGGGTAATAAAGGACACGTTTTTGCCTTAGGGATGTAATGCATACGTTTTTGTCCTAGGAAAATAAAGCACACCTTTTTCTCCTAGGGATGTAAAGCACTAGCTTTTATGCCCTAGAGAAGTAAAGCGCACTTTATTTCCCTAGAGAAGTAAATCACACTTTATTTTCCTAGGGTTGTAAAGCATATGCTTTTATCCTAGAGAAGTAAAGCACACTTTATTTTCCTTGGCTTACGTTTTAGCCCTAGAGAACTAAAGTACACTTTATTTTCCTAAGGATGGAAAGTACAGGTTATTGCCCTAGAGAAGTAATGCACATTTTCCACCCTAGAGACGTAAAGCACACTTTTGATCCTAGAAAAGGAAAGTACACTTTTCAGCCTAGAGAAGTAAATCGTAGTTTATTGACCCAGAGAAATAAAGCAATATTTTTACTCTATTGAAAAAATACTGATCTAGAGAAAAAAAAGCATACTTTATTTCCCTAGAAGATAAACGTAATTTTAATAAAAGTAAAATTTTCGTGAGGGTATTAAAATCTCTGAATTCGTTTTAGAATCCAAGTTAGGGAAATGTTTTTAAAGTGAAAATTACTTTGTGACTCGAACAGATCGTAAATTTAGGTAAACTTATTAGTAAGGAAAGTGAGTGTACTGGTGGTCTTGAGGGTGGAAAGGAGAAAAGCAACAACCCCTGCGTAACTCATCTGTCCAGGCAGCAGCATTTTTACGGGAGATTTTAATTTTAACGACCGACTCCGGGTTCGTTTATGGGCCTAGTGTATAATTTTATCGGGTCCCCCGATCTGACCATGACGTTCGGCCAAATATTGTGCCTGAGTCTTCCTCCTACGAGAGTCCTCGCATGCAGCCCACGATCTTGTACATATCGACAATCATGCTTTCATACAGATATAGTTTCCAGACTCATTAACATCGCACTAAAATTCTTTTTTAATACTTTATTTCAGTATAAACGGTAGAGATAAAATTTCCGACCCATTATCCAATAAACATGAACAGGAAACTAATAAAAATTCTACACAGTTTAACGATTAATTTCATCTCAGAAACGAGTAAAATATAAGACCAACGTTTCGGTTGAAAATAAGCGACAGAAAAATGTTAAAGATGGAAATTAAATAATGGATTTACTAGATTTAGGGCTTTTTAACATTCTGTTGCAATCAGCGTTTTTGCGGCGTTTAAATACAATAAAAAAAGCAGGAAAAACTTTTTTCTGGTTGCCTCGTTCTTTGATTTATGTTGCAATTTTTGAGGTTTATTAATTAAGAACTTAGTTGTTCTTTTTAAATGTTCAATTTTGTCAACAGTCTCGTTCTTTAATTTCCATAGAAGGAACTAACATCCCGAATACCAGTGTTAAGACAGTCAGCTTTATAGATTTGTAGAAAGTTGTAAATCAAACGTTAATGGGATTCCGTGTCGGGTATAAAGAGCTTGAAACAACGACGCATAACGATAAAGATAAAAGTTTGAGTTCGAGGGGTAGGTACCTGTCGTATTGGTCAGAAGGTTTTTATGGGCATCTGGAATGCAACAGACAGGTAACCGTAGACAAGTTTGTCCCTTGAAATTATATATATTTATATTATCTGTTGGTAACAAAATGTACAACGTTTGCTTTAATAACAGTCTTTATGGTGGTCTTCTTTTCCAACAGAATTCTAAATGAAGAAAGAGTTTATTTTCAATAATCATCACGATAAGTCTGCGGTTTCGAGATCTGATTTTAGCCACAACATTTAGTGACCATAATAATCTGAAAATGATTCACGAAGCCGCAGATTGATCGTCGAGCGGTTGTTCAAACAGACAAACGACGCGGCCCAACCGCATGCCCGGAAGATACTCTCTATAAATTCTGCAACATCTAGTAAAACAAGCATCGGCATTTCGATACAACAGTCCAGAATATTGCGAAATTACTCGTCAATTTGTTGCAAGCAATGTTCCGAGGATCTGGTGCATTTTGCACGTCATAATATTTAGAATCTGTCGAGAGAAAGCTCTGGCCCTGTCAAGACTCGTTTGTCTGTTTCTTCATCTGTCATGTATATAAACGTTCTGTGAAAGTTATTATTGTTTCCCGCCTTACAATGTTTCAGTTCAATTTCTGCTCAATTTTTTATTCAAAAGGGAGTCAAGGTAGACTGATCCAAATTTAAATATCTTCAAAAGAAATCACTATATTCAAAGATTTCTTTTCAATTCACATTCGTAATTTGTTCCTCTATTTTGTTATAACAGGGTTAAAGTGCATCTTTTTCTACTAGGGAAATAAAGTAACGCCATTATGCTGGAGAAATAAGCACACTTTATTGATCTAGAGAAAAAACGTACACTTTATTGATCTAGAGAAATAATGTACTGTTTATTGACCTAGAGAAATAAAGAACACGTTATTGCCCTAAGGAAATAAAGTACAGTTTATTGACCTAGAGGAATAAAGTACACTTTATTGACCTAGGGAAATAAAGTACAGTTTATTGACCTAGAAGAATAAAGTACACTTTATTGCCCTAGGGAAATAAAGTACAGTTTATTGACCTAGAGGAATAAAGTACACTTTATTGCCCTAGGGAAATAAAGTACAGTTTATTGACCTAGAGGAATAAAGTACAGTTTATTGCCCTAGGGAAATAAATTACAGTTTATTGACCTAGAGGAATAAAATACATTTTTTTGACCTAGAGGAATAAAGTACAGTTTATTGCCCTAGGGATATAAAGTACAATTTATTGACCAAGAGGACTAAAGTACATTTTATTGACCTAGGGGAATAAAGCACCATTTATTGATCGAGTGGAATAAATCGCACTTTTTTGCTCCCATGAGGTAAAGCATACTCTATTACTCTAGGGAAATGCATATTTTATTGAGCTAGGAAAATGCAGAACTCTTTTCATCCTAGGGAAGTAAAGCATACTTCATTCTGCAGTGCGTAAACAGCTTTTTGTTCTTTTCTCTCGAACATCTTTGGTATGTGCAATTAATTCTGAGAAAGGAGGTTGACATTGACTAGAATCACGCCAGTTCTTCGACAATGTGAATTCTTTATATCTTGCATACGCAAATAGAAGAGGCAAATTCTTGGAAAAAAGTGTAAAAATAAAATGACAGTTTTTCCAGGTTATTCCTTATGAAGCGAACCACTTGCTTGGCAGATGACTGCACCACCTTCTCGCCCTGTAAAGTCGTCTTTCCGTTTTGCACCACCTCGCTGTAAGTCCATAATCTTTATACCGATGAGAGCACAAAAAGCCGACATCGCTTATGCGAAATGCATTCGGCCTCTACATTGAACGTTTCTGCGTGCAGTTTAGTATTTGCGATGATTTTTCAGAAGAGGCCGAGTGCCGTTTAGGGAATCTTGGCGAACAGCCAAGACTGCCACTCTGCACGGCGATACTTATAAGTATGTAGTTCTGCACGCGCTTACAGCCGCGCGGATTAATCTTTTTTGCTTCTCTGTGATTTGCAATTTCTTCCAGTTAGAGTTCATTACAACTATAGTCACCAGACTTTCCATTTCAAATGAGTAGAAAATGCATTACTTGCTATTTTAATATTCAACAACTTTTTGTAACAAAAAATGGTGCTGAACAATTTTCCTTTTATTCGAGTTTTGCATTCAATATTCGTTTAGATTCGATGGAGTATTCCTTCTAGGATCACAAAATAGTCTCCGTTTACAAAATAGTCTCCATTTACAAAATAGTCTCCGTTTACAATATATCTTTTTACTTTTTCTTCTTCCAGCACATTTATTTCATCTCTCTAAGAGAAAAAAAACGATGAAATAAAACCAAAGACACTGCCTCGTTAGTTTCTAATAAAACTAAAAACTTGCAATCTGATCGTTGAACCCTTGAAGAACAAAACTTGGCGCGCTATAAATTTATTTATGCCGAAGAATGTTGGAGTGTTGCTCGCGATGAAGCGACTGCACGACTCGTAAGAATACCGACACGACGATGCGTAATTCAGTACATAATGGTTATTTAGTCGCGGTGAAGTGAATTTGCTATTATCGTATGGACCAACATTGGCTCGCATTTTCCGCAAACGGAGCCATTTAATCTTTCGCCAACTGGGGACAAGAAATGCCAGGGGTTTGGGATATGTTCCAGGTGGGATACAACCACGCAACAGCAATAGCAATACCATAGCACATCCCGTTTCCGTACATAGGTCGTGCTGCGACGTGCCGCATACCGTCAACATGAGACTCTACAAAAAGGAAAATCATTTTTAACCAAGCCTCGCGCTTAATGAATCAAGTATACCAATCTATAGTTGGAACATTTCTACATAATTTACTAAATTGTCCTGAAATATTCGTAGATTTCATAAAACTGCACTGAAAAAAAGAAAGTTTTAAGTTTTTACTACTTTTTAACTACTCTTAGTAGCTCAATTTAAAAGATTATATATTGACTACTTTAAAGTAGTTAAAAGAACTAGGAATGTAATTGAAATAAAGTAGTAGATTTTACTACGTACAGTAGTTCTGTAGTTGTACACGGAAAAAACTACCCGGTTGAAATAACTGGAATTCCGGTTAAGCCTCACTTATAATTTTTTCTAGTTATTTTAACCAGAATTCCGGTTAAATTTACCGTACGTCCGGTTAAAATAACCGAAATTCTGGTAAAAATAACTGGAAAAAAATGTTAAATGAGGCTTAACCGGAATTCCAGTTATTCCAACCGGATAATTTTTTCCGTGTAATTTAACTACGTATTTAAGTAAAATGAACTGCTATGTATTAACTACTCAAAAATAGTTAAATTAACTACTATATGTATTAACTACTTAAAAATAATTAAATTAACTACAGAAAGAACGTAAGAATAACTATAAAAGTAGTTACTTTATATACTTTTCACTTAACTATCCTATCGTAGTTGAATTTCTCGGTCACATTTTTTCAGTGTGTACATCATATGAATCATATAAAATTTATACATCGCATTAATTTTGTGAATTGATATATCCAAGAGTACAAAAGAAGTTTGTAAAATAAAGCATTTTAAAATAAAGAACCAACATTTTAAACATATTCCTGAAAGAAAATGAACGAATAACAAAGAATATTTTGTAAATAGTTTAGATTTGCAGTAACACGCTAATCGGAAGCAATAAATACACAATCGCGGGTAATTAATATCTATCGCAGCACCTATTTATCTAGCAACTCGTGTTAGACTTTACCCCGGGAATTGGAACTGGATTCGATAATCGGTTTCAGGCCTATGCAATATTGGGTGAAGCGAGTAGTTGTACAAAGAAATTCACAAGCACTATCGTATGATCATGTATCTATGTGGTATATACACAGTTTTAACGTTCACGCGCACCAACACACTCCCTAACTCATACCAATTGAAGCAACATGCCACATCATTACGCTCCGCTAATTAATTGTGATTTATCGGCTCCAAAATGTTCGATGTACCGATCGGATGTTGCACGAGGAAATAACTTGAACTCACCCAGCGAGATTCAAGGAGGCATTCTAGACAAGGCTCGTTAGTATCGAATAAAGCTTATTCTTTCATTTTTTGCTTTCAATACTAGTTATGAAAAAGTGCTTCGTTAAAGAAACATTCCCTGATTGTTCCCGGCAGATTTAACATATCGAACCAATCCAGAAAGTAGCTATTTATAATCCGAACCAATCCAAAAAGTAGCCCTTTATAATCCGAACCAATCCAGAAAGTAGCCCTTTATAATCCGAACCAATCCAGAAAGTAGCCCTTTATAATCCAAACCAATCCAGAAAGTAGCCCTTTACAATCCAAACCAATGCAGAAAGCCCTTTTATTTTTAAACATATAATGAAAATTCGTTTCGTATAGGTAAAATCTTTTTATAGGTATGAAAAGAGCCACTTTTTCATGAATTGTAGAATAATTTAATAGAGAACATTTTCCGCATGACAAGCGTGGAGGTAATTGCACGAGGTTTGTGCGCATTTTTCACGCTACTTGGGTTCAAATATGTTCAGGTTGGGGTCATCAATATTTGGAGATGATCCCAAAGGAGAGGTTCTAGTAGACAAAATCTTGGATTTGAGTGCATCATTTCGAGTGGCAGATAAAGGTTTGACAACGCGACAATATTTTGAACGGTTCATCGATCCGTGAGTAAATGGTTTAAAAGAAGAACCCGGTCCTCAGTATGTACTTATGTCTACTTATAGACATGCCTCCCCGGACGTTTGGGAAACACTGTGTCACCAGAACAACTTGGTAGTTGGTTCGTTGCTTTTGTAGGTCGTAAGTATAGGCAACTTGTTGCACGAAATTCATGCCTGACGGGCTTCAACGAATAAGACTCATGCCTCATAATTGTCCCCGTGTCGTAGTCGTTGTCGCAACGGATCATCTGCTCGCAGCTGCTGGCCACCTCTCGATATCCCATCTCGATGTCGGCAAAATGCTCCCAAAAATAATCCCTCCAGAAATGCAATTTCTACAAAAGTTTCCTGGAATTCCTTCAGGCGATCTGAGAAACTATACTTAAAAACATATTTCTAAACCTTTTTTGAAAATCGTAATTTTCAGATGTTCATGGAAAGAGCGTGAAGAAGCGAAATTAGAGTGTACGTTTCGGATCGTACAAAATACAAACAATAATTGTCGTAATAATGTACGTTTTAATATCGTTTATAATTTTACGCTTTATTGGGCAAATTTTGCTGGGAAAAAGTCAAATCGTTTGCACCTTAAATTCAGATAATATGGATGTATAAGTTTGTTCTATATTGTCTAAGTATTCTGACTTCATTTAAACCTTGAAGTCAGCCACTAATTTGTACTAAAAGTAAGAATTTGCGTTAAAAGTAAGAATTTGCGCTAAAAGTAAGAATTTGTGCTAAAAGTAAGAATTTGCGATAAAAGTAAGAATTTGCGCTAAAAGTAAGACTTTGTGCTAAAAGTAAGAATTTGTGCTAAAGTAAGAATTTTTGCTAAAGTAAGAATTTGTGCTAAAAGTAAGAATTTGCGATAAAAGTAAGAATTTGCGCTAAAAGTAAGAATTTGCGCTAAAAGTAAGACTTTGTGCTAAAGTAAGAATTTGTGCTAAAGTAAGAATTTGTGCTAAAAGTAAGAATTTGCGCTAAAAGTAAGAATTTGTACTAAAAGTAAGAGTTTATACTGAAAGTAAGAATTTGTACTAAAAGTAAGAACTTTTGCTAAAAGTAAGAATTTGTTTTAAAAGTAAGATAATACTATGTACTAAAAGTAAAACTAATTATCTTACTTTTAGGACAAATTCTTGCTTTTAGCACAAATTAGTGTAAGTACAAAAAATACAAAAAGTACAAAAAGTACAAAAAGTATCAAACTGATAACAAAATCTTCATCAATTTGATACTTTGAAACTAAACATTTTTGAAAGTAAACTCTGATAGTATAGTATTCAGTATAGTTACTAATTGAATTAGTTTTAGGTTACGAAATTATTAAACGTTTATATTAAATATATCTACATATCATTCTTAGGAGTATAAACAATCGGACTAAAATGGACTGATAAATTGCATTTGCAAGAATAGAAAAATTATTTTGGAAAGTTCATGCCAACGACAAATTAGGGTAACTTGGTTATTTACATGGTGGATAGTATGCAGGGTTGTTTATGTCATTTACTATTGGTATCGGTTAGTCGAGAGTCGGCATGTCCATGTCGCAGTGTTTAAATAAAGTGAGCACCAGAGTGCTGTAGCTTGTGATGCTCTCCCTTCGGTCCCTCTGATGCTGCCACCCTTTGCTCTGTATATATAGAGTGCGGCACTGGCCCGAGAGTGCCTACTATAGGAAAGTAGGAACCGGAGGACCAACGCCACCATACAAAGAGCCTCAGTCAGTTAAACATGCGCATATTGCATGAAACTGCTAGCTAGAGAGACCAGAGAATCGACCTCTGTATTAACACCTTTGCTCTGTTAACGTCACGTTCCTCACATTGCTCCATGCACGATTTTAACATTCACTTATGTTTCAACTTCTTTTTGTATTACATTCCTCGAGTTGAAATTTAACCCTACTTTTAGGTTTACTATTAACCAAATAAGTATATAAGGAATGAAAATTTTGAATGGATATTGAAGAATGAGGATTATGAGGAATTTGGTAGTTATTAAATCAAAAATGGTAGACATCATTTGTCGACTTAGTAGTGGATTACGGATATTAGGGTGAAAGAAATATATTACATTTGGTCTTTGAGGATAAATTGTCCTCTTAAAGCAAGTCCTGACAAGTGCCCTTATTCAAAACCAAGTGTTGAGAATCCTGTGTGCGAGGGTATAAATTACAAAGCCTTGCTGCAAACGAAGAGACCTTTAGAAAATAAGTAAAGAAAAAGTCGAACCCTTCGGTTATCCTCTCTTTCGAATAGAATAATGGACTAAGTCTGAATTTCGAATGCATTTCAATAAATAAAAAGGAACTTTCGAGCAAACTTTATAGTCCACTATTTGCTTTTCGCAAATTTGAATGAAATCGATATTTCAATTTGTTTACAGATTTATCATTCTCCTGGGTTCAATTTTTAGGATTTTTAACATTTTTATTATAGCATTTCATATTGATTTAAATTTTACCAGAATTTTTTTTTCAATTTTTCAAATTATAGCATTTCATTTTTTGTCACTTCATTTATTAAATTCGATGCTGAAGGCAAACTACTCGAGTCTGGTTTCTAAATATGAATCAGCGATAAGTGAGCCACTTATTGAAATCAGCGCATATACACTGTAAAAAAAATAAATGTAATTTTACCACTTTTTGGGTTCCAAGGAGCCCTATTAGGCTTATGGTAAATTTACAAAGCGATTGTTAGTATATAACCTCAAAAAAATGTAATTTCATGTTGACAACACTGGTAATTTTACCCTTTTTTACCCTATTGGACGTTGGAAAATTAAAAACTTGATCACCATTCGATTTGTGAATTTACAAACAACTACATTGATTCCAGAGTGCCCTATTAGACATACTGTATTTTTACAATCATTTAGTAAAATTACTTTTAGGGCTTTTGGAATTTTACCACTTGTAGTGTAAAAGTACCATAACCTAAAATGTGATGTTACATTTGCAAAAGTAAAGTCCCTTAATTAATTTTCTACAGTGTACTCTGAGAATCAGCGAATTTTTAGGTTATGTTTCACTGAAGCATCAGCGTATATACGCTGATTTAAATAAGTGGCTCACTTATCGCTGAAAATCAGCGAAATTCTGCTGATTCAGATTTAGAGAGTGATATGCCGTAAAATGTCTTTGAAGATTAATTAAATAAATAGTTTTCGCCATAAAACAGTACACGTACATATTATTAGTTGTATTTATTATTGTTTTCACTTAATCAATAAGATTAATTTACTATTTGATCTTTACTATTCTATCTTTAGTATTCGTTCTTTATCATTTGATCTTTACTATTTGATTCTATTTGATTCTATTTGATTACTATTTGATTTTTATTATTTGATCTTTACTATTCTATCTTTATTATTCGATCTTTACTATTCGATCTTTTCTATTTGGTCTTTACTATTCGATCTTTATTATCTGGTCTTTACTATTCGATCTTTATTATTTGATCTTTACTTTTTGATCATTACTGTTTGATCATTACTGTTTGAACATGTACTATTTGATCAATAGTATGAGTATCATTTTAAGCTAAAATAATTTCGAGGATAAAAGTGAAAGCCGGATAATTTTTAAACGATCGTTAAATGTATTTAGACGGTCCTAAGTTTATTTATCTTTCATCAACTCGTGCAATCGTAGTTAGTTTGAGGTCCATTCAGTAAATCACGTGAATAATGAATGATCTGCGTTGATCTCAAATAACAATCTGCGAAAGCTAAGGAGAAAGGACCTAAGCGAGTTTCAGGCTTGATTGTAATTTGTATACGGTATGCACTGTTTGTGTGCTCGTTGTCATACCGTTGAGTCGCGTTTCATGCATCACCCAGGGGATGAGGGCAGGACAGTATACCTAGCTTGATACAGTTGCCAGGGGTTGCTGTACTATGCTATAGTATAATACCGTACTGTATAGTGATAGTGCAACGTTTAGGTCAACTTTGTTTGCATTGCCGGTGCATGTCCTGTCGGCCCTGGGGTCGCTTCTTGATGCAAACTGCCCATTTGCAACTACAATCATCTCCACGTCGAATTGCATGGCCTCAGCATCCTGTGCCTGGATTAGAGTCCAGTTGCCGCTCATGTCGGTTTGCGAACCCAGGCTGCATTGGTCGCCTCGTATATGTACTCTCTACTATACGACTACACTATCTAAACGCAGAGTGGCTATCTAGTGTATAAACTGACCACATCTACGAAAGACCCTGCTTCACTCGCTCTTCAACAGAGTGATAACAACGACCCGACCGAGAGCCGAAAGCTTCACCAACCTTGAGATTCGACTCTTTTGCATCATAAACCTCAATCCATTACAACTTTGTGTACCATTTTTAATCTTGTTATTTGATTTTCTCAATCTCAATGACGCATAGTAATTTCAATTAAACTATTCAATAAAAAAACTATTTAATTTAACTATTCAATTTTAATAGTACTTTTTTTCCATTATTGCTTTCGTTTTGATTATTCGCAAACAAATAGTTTTTATGAAACATTCCTTGAATGTTTGAAGCTCTTTTTAAGTGCAAATAATTAAAAGGAAATTAAAAGAAACGGAGGAAATGTTCCGAATGTATATGTATAGACAAAAGCTATACATATACATTCGGAACATTTCGTCCTTGTCTATATACATTCAGAACATTTCCTCCGTTTCTTTTGCGCAAAGATATTTTTGAATTTAGGCCTTAGATGCACAAAAGCTTGAAAACTAGAAATTGACGAGACATTAATAATTGGGGAAAGACGCAATTACGAGATAGTGAAGGTTATCTGATTGCTCGGCAGAGTCGGAAGCTGCAATATGTCATCCCTCGAGTTAGTGGGGTGACGACACGAAGAATAATCCTCGCAGATAGTGCAAGAGGAAAAAGAAAGAGTGGCGAATGCAGACAGTGGTGGGAAAGAGAAGGAAAGACAGAGGGGTGGACGGGGGGATGAGCATTGGGTAAACTGGGCTTTGGTCGGCATCGCGGGGATACAAATGGGCAAAACACCGCTCTGTACGGATGCCGCGGAGCCGGTTGCAGGTGGCGCGGTCGCCGATAAATATGTCAGCGGGCAACACCATGCCAGGCCGCTCCACACCATCGCAGGGCCGCCTCTTTCGGTCGCATCGCGTTTGCTCTCGCGCATTTTAAACATTTGAATATTATGGAAATTCAGAACCCCCCTTCATTCTCGACTTTTTTCCCAATCCCTCCACATTACTGATATTGTTGCCCTGAGGACGCGGCATTCGGTTGCGCGAGCAGTGAAAGCGACGCTAAAAAGAAGGTGCTTATGTATTTGAGATTGTGCACTCACACGAAAAGAAAGCCGACTCCTTCGCGAACACACATCGAATGTGGTATGCGTCCACTATCTACCGCCACATCTGTCATATCCCTAATGAGGACTCGCTCTCTTCCTAACTCGTTATTATATATACTGGGCCACTTAATTCGCTACCATTTTTAGCAGATTCACAAAAGCCACTGGCTACTGTGCTTAGATATGCCTGCAAACCAGGTGATGACGCGGGTACGATATTTCTTAGAACAAGCTTGGGGTTCTTGTTTTAATCAGCTTTGAATCTAGGCTTCTTCGGACCCACTGTGTCCTTTAATATTAACCTCGCTTCCCGATATACGCTAATATCTGTCTGTATGAATACCAGCACATTAAATCAAAGGGATCACAGTTCGTTCCCTTTTTTACCTGATTCCCTATTTTTCCCCTTATTTCCCCCTTTTTTTGAAAGAAAATCCCCTAAAACACCTAAAATCAAGTATTTTTCCCCCTTTTCCCCTAATTTTCAATAAGTTTCTTATTACAATTTTTAAACAACAATACTTCAGACTCCTTAAAAATACTTCTGAAAATATTGTAAATTACTTTAAAATATTTTCAAATACTTCCCAATACTTCAACATTTTTAACAACATTTAAAAACACTTCAAAATACTTCAAAATGCTTAAAAATATTTAAAAATATTTAAATATACTTAAAATTACTTTAAAATAGTTCAAAATACTTCAAAATACTTTAAAATATTTGCAAATACTTAAAAATACTAAAAATATCTTTAATATATTCAAAAATACTTAACATTACTTTGAAATACTTCAAATTACTTCAAAATACTTAAAAATATTCGAAAATACTTAAAACTACTTTAAAATACTTCAAAATATTTAAAAATACTTTAAAATATTTCAGAATACTTCACAATATTTAAAAATACTTAAAACTACTTTAAAATACTTAAAAATGTTTAAAAATACTAAAAATACTAATAATACTAAAAATACTAAAAATATCTTGAATATATTCAAAAATACTTAAAATTACTTTGAAATACTTCAGATTACTTCAGAATACTTAAAAATACTTTAAAATATTGAAAAATACTTAAAACTACTTTAAAATACTTCAAAATATTTTAAAATATTTCAGACTACTTCAAAATATTTAAAAATACTTAATACTACTTTAAAATACTTAAAAATGTTTAAAAATACTTGCAAATACTTTAAAATACTTAAAAATGTTTAAAAATAATTAAAATGTCTTTTTAATATTCGAAAATACGTAAAATTACTTTGTTATACTTCAGACCTTCTTCAAAATAGTTCAAAATATTTAAAAATTCTTCAAAATATTAAAAAATATACTTAAAAATA
>WNHD01001132.1:0-21477 GCA_011057455.1 Ganaspis sp. Gsp50
ATTCTGAAGTACTTCCATTATTTTGAAATACTTTATTTATTCTGAAGTACTTCACTGAGAGAATAGAATTCGTGAAACAAGAATAAAAATATACTTACATCTTATTCTGAAGTACTTTAATTATTTTGAAATACTTCAATTATTCTGAAGTGCTTCAATTATTTTGAAATACTTTATTTATTCTGAAATATTTTATTTATTCTGAAATACATCAATTATTTTGAAATACTTCAATTATTCTGAAATACTTCAATTATTCTGAAGTACTTCCATTATTTTGAAATACTTTATTTATTCTGAAGTACTTCACTGAGAGAATAGAATTCGTGAAACAAGAATAAAAATATACTTACACTTCAATTATTCTGAAGTACTTCAATTATTTTGAAATACTTCAATTATTCTGAAGTGCTTCAATTATTTTAAAATACTTTATTTATTCTGAAGTACTTCACTGAGAGAATAGAATTCGTGAAAGAGGAATAAAAATATACTTACAACTTATTCTTGTTTCAAGAGTATTTTCGATTCGTTACAAGAATTTTTAAGTCTTAATCAAGAATAAATACTTTGAATTAAGAATAAATACTTGAATCAAGGATAATTATTCTTCAATCAGGAATACACATTCTAGGTCCGAATCTATAAGAATAAAGTAGATTAGATCCAATGCATTTTGTCATTGAATCAAGAAAACTTTTCTCATCGTTAAATCATTTCGAAACTCTTTAATTATTTGGAAATACTTTATTTATTCTGAAATACTTTATTTATTCTGAAATACTTTATTTATTCTAAAATACTTTATTTATTCTGAAATACTTTATTTATTCTGAAACACTTCAATCATTTTGAAGCACTTCAATTATTTTAAAATACTTTATTTATTCTGAAATATTTTAGTTATTCTGAAATACTTCAATTATTCTGAAACACTTCAATCATTTTGAATCACTTCAATTATTTTTAAATACTTTATTCTGAAATATTTTATTTATTCTGAAATACTTCAATTATTCTGAAACACTTCAATTATTTTAAAATACTTTATTTATTCTGGAATATTTTATTTATTTTGAAATACGTTATTTATTCTGAAATACTTCAATTATTCGGAAATACTTGAAATATTTTGAAATTCTTAAAGTATCCTGAAATACCTAAAAAATCATGATGCTCTAGTGCACATCTTTTATAGCGAAAAGCGATCAAGAAAATAATTTTGTTTTTATCATTGTTTGCTCTCAATTTATGAAATACATAATTAGAATTATAATTCACTTTTAATTCGCTGTTACGGTGAACATTTTTGTTTCATCTTCTTTCGCGAATGACTCGAGTTAAGAAGCTCTTTGGGTGCATTCTTGATCCATAAATTCTGACTTCATTTATATATGATAAATCAGTTGCTGACAACAGTCATGAAAAATGTCGTTCAAGAGTTCTCTTTTTATCTAATTTTAATATTATGTAGTTCTCTTTCTATCTAATTTTAATTTTATGTAGTTCTTTTTTTATCTAATTTTAATTTGATGTAGTCCTCTTTTTAGTTAATTTTAATTTTATGTAGTTCTCGTTTTATCTAATTTTAATTTAACGTAATTCTCTTTTTATCTAATTCTCCATAATTGTTCAGTAGACGAGTTTCATAAATCTTCAGTTCCAATTTTTTATTCATTAGTCGAAGATTGATAGCCAAATTAGAAAATTGTCTTCTATAAGTGAAGTGATTTAAATAGTATACATTACGATAATTAAAACTTGTTCTTGTAAAATTCGATAAATATAGATAAAAAAAATTTTAATTTTAAATCCAATTTATTTGAAATGATTTCGAACATCTTAAACTCATAATTATTAAAAAGTTATAATGGAAGTTCAGATGGTTTTGAATTTATGCAAAAATCTCGACAAAAATGTAATATAATTTTTAAAAAGAAACTTTTTGCCTCTTTTGACTTTCTGTAAAAACCATTCAACTTTTAAGTAGTTCAAATATTTATCTAGCTGTGAATCACTCTAGTTTTTTATTCCTACTTTTCAATCAGAATAAAATTCTGTTCATTAATATTACAATTTCTTGTTTCGTGTCGTCACAAAGACTGATTTACACAATACTATCCTATCTTTTTTTATTTATTTCTCTCATAAATAAGAATAATAATTCTTAGAAAAACTAACAATCCTTTAATGTCTCTGTTTTAGATGCTAAAATGCTGATAAGCTGACGTTAAGAAGAAGAAATAAAGAAGATAATATCCTATTTTATACAGGGGAAAATGTTGATGCTATACAAGGTATGAAGAAATTTCAAGAAAATCCATTTTGAATATTGATTACCATACGGGACAAATGTTTTGTTAATATTGTTCAAACAGGTAAGATTTACTCAAAATAAGCACATAATTTATTTTCAAACTCTTTATTTTTCGTACAATTATTTCAAAAATGTTTTCAAGTTTTTCGAAAATTATTTTCTTTTTTAATAAAGAAATTTAAAATAATTTTTTTAAATCAAAATTTCGTTATTTTAGAATCATTGTAATTTCAGTAATTCTTTAAAAATAATTGTTTTGTTTAAAAATGTGGTTAAAAATTGTATTTAAAAATTGTATTTAAAAATTGAATTTAAAAATTGTATTTAAAAATTGTATTTAAAAATTGTATTTAAAAATTGTATTTACAAATTGAATTTAAAAATTGTATTTAAAAATTGTATTCAAAAATTGTATTTAAAAATTGTATTCAAAAATTGTATTTAAAAATCTACCAAAGAACGTATTTAAAAATCTACGAGAAATTGTATTTAAAAAAGGGTTTTAATTGACTCGAGTTATAAAAAAGTTGGACTGTCAAAACAAACCATCAAAACAGCTTCTACGATTGTATCTTTATTTCAAGAATTTAGGGGGCTTTAATGTCGCTCTTTTTAGAATTTTCTTTAACCAAAACGAATCATTTATTTTTATGGGCTTTTTCTGTCATTCATAGCAGGACCATATAAACGTATTTCTAAAAGAGCATTTTTACGCAGTTTTTATAGTGTTATTAGACACATTATATAAGTACTGTTAAGATTCTTTGAAGAACCAATAGATAGTATCGTTTACGAGCCTGTATTCTCCGAGTTATGAAACCTTAATGATCCTTAATGATCTTTATTCACATTTACTGAACCCATTGTTAACTTTTCTCAAACTTAACAATGATCCTACAAGCAAAAAGAATGTTAATTTAAATTAATTGGCCCTAAATTAAACGTTTCTTTTCAATTCGCTTTACTCTTTATAAACAATTAATTTTATAAATTTATTTTATAAAAAATTCCCCACAAAAATTACTTGAATACTTTCTCATTATTGATACGTGAATGTAAAAATTCAGCACAAAAATTACTTAAATACTTTCTCGTTATTGATACGTGAATGTAAAAATTGCGCAGAAAAATTATGAGTTTTCTTGTTAAGAAGTTTCAAACGCGTTTATATGGTTGCATGAATATATTTTATGTCAATTATAATCTTAATCGAACTATTACCAGCATTATGCTTTATCTTTCAGCATTTATTTAATCTTACAAAGTGGAAGCTGCGATGAGAAGAAATTGAAAGAAGAAGATACTTCTTCGGAGAGGAAGGGACTCTTTTCTCCTTTAATGCTTAAGATATAGCCGGAAAGATATCCGAGTCCAACGACCTTCCCAACGTCAACCCTCGTAACATCGAAAAGGTTCGATCACACCTTGATACAACTACGTTATTTATTACGCTCAGACCGTTAAAATCCAAGTACGATCGCCTATCTATAAATTTTCTACGACTTTTTAATTCTCCTTCTGTCTTTCTGCAGAAAAGCCAAGCATAAATTCCATCTCACCCTTAACAGACGCCTTACACAAATTTCAACTCATAACATTTTTAATGCACAATTTTAATTCCTCGGGTGAGAAGAAACATCTTGTAGACATGTTCGAAACGGACCGGTTCGCAATGTGTTAACTGTCCTTAATTGAGGACCTTAAGCTCGACATTGATTATTTTATTTGTCATACATTAGGTTTTGTTTCTGTTTTCGTTTTGTTTACTGTTCGTTTCATTTTTCGTTTCGTTAATCTTTTTGTCTACTGTCATCCAGCGTATTTCTGGTAAATTGCTTAATATTTCATAAAAGCTAGTTTTTTTATTTATAAAAAATACTAAAGTTATATAAAGTACGTTCGTTAGTCATTAATTTGTGAAATATTAAGTACCTTGAGGTTCATTTTTAATTTCTGAAGTTTTGGTTTTTTGTAATCCTTTTCTGCAGTTTTATTTTTTATTCCTTTTATGTTGCTTCTTTCATTTTTTATTCCTCTTTCTTTCATTTTTATTTTTCTGTACTCTTTTTTTCTTTGTTGTATTTTCTTCAATCGTAGTTTAGTTTTTTTCATTTTTATTTGTCTGTAATCTATTTTTCTTTGTTGTATTTTTTTCAATCGTAGTTTAGTTTTTTTCATTTTTATTTTTCTGTAATCTATTTTTCTTTGTTGTATTTTTTTCAATCGTAATTTAGTTTTTTTCATTTTTATTTTTCTGCAGTCTATTTTTCTTTGTTGTATTTTCTTCAATCGTAGTTTATTTTTTTTTATTTTTCTGCAGTCTATTTTTCTTTGTTGTATTTTCTTCAATCGTAGTTTAGTTTTTTTCATTTTTATTTTTCTGTAACCTATTTTTCTTTTTTGTATTTTCTTCAATCGTAGTTTATTTAAAAATGTATTTCTTCAATCGTAGTTTATTTCGAACTTTATTTTCTTTAATCGTGGTTGATTTGAAACTGTAATTGTCTCGGTTCCTCAAAATTTGTAGTTTAAAATTCTTTTAATTAGTGTTTTTAAATTTCTACATTTTTTTTGTTTAATATATTCTGAATAATCAAATTTTGTATTTTTCCGCAGGCAAGTCCAGTGAGAATTCCTAGCAGCTAATCACCAGAAACATTCGATGATTGAGGCATAGATAATGAGCGAGATGATCCAGAAACATAAAAATATGGAAGAACGGTTTCATTTTTAATTTGATTCAAAGCGTTTCGAATCTTTCTACATCGTTCAGCTGCGTCAATTTCGATTCCAATTAGGCACTAGATTATTTCGACAATAATTAGAGAATTCTCCAACTGGCTGCTGATAGGTGTCCTATCTGTGGATCAGAAGATAATTGCGAGAAGAAAGAAGATAAAAGTGTAAAAATAGAGGAAGATGAAGACGAGGATGAGAACGAAAATGTAGATAAAGACAAAGATGAAGACGATGATGAGAACGAAAATGTAGATGAAGATAAAAATGAAGACGAAGATGAAGGCGAAGATGAAGATGAAGACGAAGATAAAGACGAAAATGAAAACGAAGATGAAAATGAAGATGAAAATGAAGATGAAAACGAAGATGAAAACGAAAATGAAAACAAAGATGAAAACGAAGATGAAGATAAAGACGAAAATGAAGAAACAGAAGAAAAAAATTGAAGCAAAGAAGAAAATGATGAAGGTACGAATGCAAAAGATGATGAAGAAGAAGATAGTATGTAAATAGATTTTGTGTTCAAATTTTGAATTAAAGCGGTGTGGTCCCCCGGCAACGACTTCAAGGTTATCGTCAATAGAGTACCATAATCTATCTAATAGATAATCTTGGCAAGAATAGTTGCGACACGATGCTTACTTTCACCATGGCGTCGTGTTCATTCATAAATCGATTGTGACCGACTAGGTTGAGTGTTTGGAGGCAGTAAAACGTTCAAAGGCGCGGGCGTTGTAATCCGCATTGCTCCTTCCTTCTTTATTCAGATTCCTCGCAACCAACTTGAGGATAAATGAACTTTAAACCGTTGCTTTCTTTCACATTTAATGTTAATTTGCCTCTCTAGCGAAATTGAAGAGTCGTAATTATCTGAATTGGCTGAAACTTGCTTCGATGAAAGTTGTAAATGCAAAAAAATCTTGTCTTTACATATTCATTAAGAATGCCACACGGCAGTTTTTATGAAAGGCTTGTATTCTTTATGAAGAATTGCTTGCTTTATGAAAAAATGCTTGTTTTATGAAGAATTGCTTGCTTAATGAAGAATTGCTTGCTTTTTTTATGAAGAATTGTAAAAGCATTAATGAATAACATTACACCGCATGCAGCTTTATTGAGCTTATAATGAAGTAGACACGGGGATTGTCAATGGACGTGGACCCTTGATAAAAATTATATACCCGTATCTACAATTTTACACATGAGCTGGACTTAATGCGCATTCCAGCAAGCCAGTCCGACGATTATGCTGCACGTCCGTCGGCTTAAAGATGACAGTAGTAAGTAGTAATGACCAGCAAGTGGTTTTATCGACCGATTACATCGCTCATCTCAAAATAAAAACAAATCATTATCCTAGATTCATTCATAATTTTTTTATCTTAATTTTCATCGCAATTGTCGCGATAACTGCTTCAATTACTCTTAACCAGCCAGTTTCTGTTGACATTTCACTAAAGGTTAGCATATCATTTTGATTGACCAATTTGATTGATGAGAAAATAATAG
This sequence comes from Ganaspis sp. Gsp50, assembly GCA_011057455.1. NCBI lineage: Eukaryota > Metazoa > Arthropoda > Insecta > Hymenoptera > Figitidae > Ganaspis > Ganaspis sp. Gsp50. The sequence continues at coordinate 6,566 of WNHD01001132.1, forward strand.
TTTTTACTTGTCCTCTCTGCTAAACGTCAAAAACAATTTTCGAAATTTCTATCAAAAACAAGCAAAAAATACCTTCCTTGGATCGAATTCAGTTACTCCAAAAAATGTTAGTATTTAATGTTATTTTGTGTAAAGTATTTTACAAACGTAACATTCAAGACGTTTTTGGTTTTAAATATTCGAATCTTTGAAATACGAACTATAATTATATAATCATGATGAGCAATAATAATTTATGAATAATCCACAAATTGTACAAACTTTTTTTGGTCTTCTTGAAAATCGTCCTTTCTCTTGAAAGTTACAACTTTCGAGAAAAAAGGTTACAACTTTTTTCAAAAAAAAAAGTTACAACTTTCAAGAAAAAGGAGGATTGAAAGTTGTAACTTTCAAGAAAAAGGGGGATTGAAAGTTGTAACTTTCAAGAAAAAGGGGGATTGAAAGTTGTAACTTTCAAGAAAAAGGAGGATTTTCAAGAAGACCAAATTTGGTTACGGTTCTTTATATAATCTACATAAAATTCTGTAACATTTTTACGATATTACGAAAGACAACTTGTGTAACATTTTCCGTACACATGACTAGTAGATATTTTAATTACACGAATGCTTTTAGGGTCCATCCTAGGATATGTGGAGGAAAAATGGAATAATGTGGAAGTAGCTGACAAGCGTCATCGATGCGGGAGATATTCCATAAGGGCGCGTCATGGTACTCCAGAGTCTGGAGTTTCGATGTCGAGATGGAAGAAAAGAGGTGTGGCAGACCTCTCGCATTGTCCGCCCGTATAGCGTTAAGTCTCAGCGAGACTGGTCCACGCAGCATCCGAATCTATCTGCATAAACTTACAGTGTGCCACACATGAGCAGGCACATGAGCTACAAACGTATAGGTGAGTACGCACGTCCGCGTATTCGTATATGCACGAATACGCGTAGCAACGACGCGCCAACGACCACAACACACTCGGTCAAACCCGACCGGTATTCAAAGTCAGAACTCAACGAGAGGCAAGACGAAAGATCCAAGTAGAGGGAGTAGGCACGAGCCTAACTGCAACCAGCATCCCACGCGCCGGGACCAACGCGTTTAGTATCCTTCTCTCCCCCTACCACCTCTTACCCTTTACCTCACAATTCTTCTCTCTCCCTCACTCAACTCTTTCAACTTCAACTGTATGTATATTCCAACTATTAGGTATACTTTTGCTTCTTGATTCACCCATCGCTCACCCCGATAAAAATGATCCCAAATTGTTCGTGCAACAATTTATTTTCTCTATTTCCAGTTGGTTCTTTTCAAAAAATTACCATTTTTCATTCTCGTTTGGAACGCTTTAAAAACTGACAACTTTAAATCGTTGAAAAACCGGTTTTCGAAAACGGTCGAGAAAACGTTCTTCTCACCTCTGCATGTTGTTGGGACTAAAAAATAAATAAATGATTGAAAAGCTTTATTTTATATTAATTTTTTTATATTCATACTGACATGCAATGAAATGAGCGTTTAGTCGACCGATTTCTTAAAACCGGTTTATCAGCGATATGAAGTTGTCAATTTTTGAACCGTTTTAATCCCTACTTTTGATTTAGTGTGACGATATGTATTTTTTTATTTGACAAGTATTTTTTATTTGACATGTCTTTTTTTATTTGATATGTCTTTTTTTATTTGATATGTATAAAAATTTGATTTGTATTTTTTTATTTGATATGTATAAAAATTTGATATGTATTTTTTTATTTGATATGTATAAAGATTTGATATGTATTTTTTTATTTGATACGTATAAAAATTTGATATGTATTTTTTTATTTGACATGTATTTTTTTCTATAAGCTTGTACGTGTCGATCTCCTTAATCTGCTTTCAGTTTTCATAAATCCATCTCAGAAAACCTATATGCTCTGTCAAAAATTTGTTAAACGTAACACACTCTCGCCATTCATAAATTGCATCACAACTTTAAAGCTGCTTTGCTTTAACAACACTGCTGGATTTTTGTTATTATCTACTCTCTAAACCTGAATTAGTGGAAAAATTGCTACAAAGTATTTCACTTGCTCTGTACAAGTTTACAACGTTTTATCAACGATTCGAAACAAAAAATTGAAAATTAAAAAAGCGGAATATTGTAAACATATTTGCCTGAAAATAGTTTTATGGAATTTGTTAAATAAAATAAATTTCAAAACAACCTTCGAGATAAAAATAGAAAAGAAAAAATAAATAGGAAAATATTCTTAATTTAAAATCGTTGATCAAGAACGTTTTGGACTTCAACTTCAGCATTTGAACAAAGTTTCCTCTATAACAAAACAAAAAGGCTCTTTAATGAAACTTGTTACTGTTTGTTTTGTTTACTGTTTACTAAAAAAGAAAAAGTTTTATGCGAGTGATTAGTAACCGATTTGGCATCAATTTTTTTTAGTCATCGATTTCTCAGTAATTTGTATTGATAGCCGATTTCTCGAACTAATTCCAAATTCCAAATTTTTAATTCTATTGAATTTTGTTTGTTTTTTTGTTTTTATTTGTTTTTTGTTTTGTTTTTTTTTGTTTTATTTTGTTTTTGTTTTCTTTTGCTTTTTGTTTTCTTTGTTTTTTGTTTTCTTTTGTTTTTTGTTTTCTTTTGTTTTTTTTGTTTTCTTTGTTATTTGTTTTCTTTTGTTTTGTCTTCTTTTTTTTTGTTTGTTTCTGTTTTTTTCTTAATCCAATTTATTAATTACTGGATCTTACTAATTTATAATTTTACCAAGTTTAAAAAATCGGATTTAAAATTATTTTTAATATTAATATAATTTTTAAAATTCGTTGTCAAATCGAAGAAAAGTTTCTTTCGCTTATTTAAAAGGTTGAAGGTTTATAAAGGTTTTTTTTCACTAAAATATTTTGTCAATGAGATCTTTCAGTGTTCGTCTGATCTATAGATATTTCTGGTAAATTCAAGGATCCTTTTCAATCTGAACTGGATTCTTCGTCACCTGTGTTATTTTCAAATAAAATGTCAGGAAAGTCAACTAGAGGGATTAAAATTCAAAAAGACTTGTCGCATCTTGTATTTGATTTTAATCTGTTCGATTTTAAATGAACACCTGTATTTTGTAGGAAATAATTATATATCTCTCTTAATCCTTTCTTTATGACAGTTATGATAAAATGTAAAAGAAGATCAGTGAATAAGTTTTATTATTGTACGAAAGTTTGAATTATTATTCAAATTTATTATCCGAATTTTTTCAAATTAATAAATTTTCAAATCAATAAATTTTTTAATTTTCCTGTTTATTTATTTTTTATATTTTTTTATATTTATACTTTTTAATTATGAATTTTATCAATCATTTTTATATGTATACTTTTTAATTATGAATTTTATCAATCATTTTTATTTCGAACTTTTGTTATTTAATCCAAAATTCAAAATAGTCAATTATTGATTCACAATAATCAATTGACAATTCAAAATAATCAATTATCAATTCAAAATAATCAATTATTAATTAAAAATAATTAATTGACAATTCAAAATAATCAATTATCAATTGAAAATAATTAATTAACAATTCAAAATAATCAATTATCAATTCAAAATATTCAATTATTAATTGAAAATAATCAATTGATAATTCAAAATAATCAATTATTAATTCAATATAATCAATTATTAATTCAAAAATAGTCAATTATTGATTCAAAATAATTAATTATCAATTCAAAAGTAGTCAATTATTGATTCAAAATAATCAATTATCAGTTTAAAATAATCAATTATCAATTTAAAATAGTCAAATATCGATTATTATGAACAAGCTTCAATTGTTCACGATCTTTAATTGTGCACGATCTTCAATTGTTTCGAACAAAACATTTCGAAATTAGTCAATTACTAGTAAATTATTGAAATTCACTAAATTAATAATACCCAACTATTCAAATTAGTTAATTAAAATACAAATTATAATACAACATTAAACAAGGCTTCCCTAAGAGGAAGCAAAATATACTGATAATATTGATTTGAGGTAATAATCCAAATAGTTTTTCGTTCAAAAACTGATTTAAAAATTTTCCAGGTGAATTTGAGGATTTTTTTCAATCCAAACTCGATCCTTCGAATTGTCTTCAATTATTGCAGGATTCGAATTCAAAAAAAGCTTGTTGTGTATTGTTTTTCAAGTTAATCTGTTGCAAGATTTTAAGCAGTCACCTGTACTTCATGTAGGACAGCTTTACGACTTCTCAAATATAATTTTTATGGTAGTTGAAATCAAATGTCAGAGAAGAAAAGTGATGCAAGTGGAGCAAATGCAAATGGAAGTGAAGCTCATTTTCCTGCGTCTTTGCGTCTCGCGCAAGTTCTTTCCGCATTCCGCCACTCCTATCAATATGAAGACTCTAGAACCAGACCATAGACATCCTGGTGCTATGATATTTTTCCAGAATCCTCACACGATCTATACAATTTCGATATTTATTCAAAATTGCCCCTTTTGAAATCGTTGAAAAATGTAATGGAATTAGAACATGCATTTTTAAATTTAGAAAATATTTGCACCTAAATTCGTGCTTTCATAAATTTAAATTTGTACTTGCGTAAAGTTAAATTCGTGCTTTACATTTAAATCTGTACTTGCATAAAGTTAAATTCGTACTTGCATACATTTAAATCTGTACTTGCATAAAGTTAAATTCGTGCTTGCATACATTTAAATCTGTACTTGCATAAAGTTAAATTCGTGCTTGCATAAATTTTAATTTGCGCTTGCATAAAGTTAAATTCGTGCTTGCATAAATTTTAATTTGCGCTTGCACAAAACATGTTTTTTAATTTTAGATTGTTCAAAATTGACGAACGTCACTGCCAAATCGAAATGTGGTAATTTTATTGCCAAAAAGGTGCGAAGGATTAAATCCAGAAGTTCCTGTGCTGTTTTCAGAATGAAGAGAGGTACCATTTATTAAAAGAAGATCTTTCTGGGTAAAGGAAACTTTTTATTGTTGTAATTTGTAGTTTAGAAATGTGTAATTTAGAAATTTGTAGTTTAGCAATTTGTAGTCTAGAAATTTGTAGTTTAAAAATTTGTAGTCTAGAAATTTGTAGTTTAAAAATTTGTAGTCTAGAAATTTGTAGTTTAGATGACATTTATTTATTTTATGAGAGGACATAAGCATCCAAATATTATAGGGCTTAATGATACGAATTTTTATCTACTGAAATTAAGACAGTCATTATAAAAAATTTCAGGTTCAAGAGGCGTTAAGGGGACCACATTAAGTAATCTTAATTAAACAGTGACGGGACTTAGACAAGAAAGATCCACGTCATACACAGGAATGAAAAACACGTCTAATAAGGCTTCTGTAGACATTCGTTCCAGCCAAGAAAAAATGTGAGACAGTGTCAACTAATGGCGCGCCCTAATGGTAAAAGTCCATATTTCAGATTATCGTACTAGACAGGTTGCTGCTTTGGAAATTATGATCACTTGTGGTCCCTTTTGGACGCGTGGAGTGGACGCTTTCGTGAAACAGGACCCTAGACGTAAATCAACCTGAATCAGTCCCCTTCTCACACGATTGCACACGCACGCGTGTATAAGATATAAATATACATTCTTCCTCTCTTTTCACTCGATCGTTCTCTGGCATGCTCGAAACACGACAGGATTACGATTTCGATCGAGTCGCATCGCGTCGTCTGTGCAGCTCTTGCTTCTCTCCCTAAAAAAAGAATTCAGAGCCCAAGGGAGCGTGAAACGATAAAGAGGAGGAGGCGACGACTGAAAACGATATAATGAGCAGAAGAAATCGTATTAAGGCACGAGGAACGACCAGTCCGTTTTATCGAACCGGATGCTATCTTCTCCTCTCTGTCATTTGATCTTGCTCTTCCCTTTCCCGTTCCTCGCTTCTTTCACTCCTCATGGCAAATACCACTCTTTCTCTTCTTTACTTGAGGTGCTATCGTTCGCCACTTAACACGACCTGGAAAATTGAGCGTACAAAATTTTTCAGGACCACCCTCGATGATTCCTCTGTCGGGCACGTGTGCAACGCATACACAATTGTCGAGTAATACCGGCAGCTCGGCTCGTTAAAACCTCCTTCTCATCGGCTACGGAATATCAATTAAAATCCTTAAGATCAGCCGCTCTGCCGGGCAGCGTTCCAAAACTTCCTGGAAATCAACAAGCTATAAAATTGCACGTGACCTTCACTTCATTACTTTACTTTTTTTTTTTTTTTTCATTCTCTCCTCGTAAAACTACCATCTCGATAATCCTAATTATTCGACACCGATTAGCGATACATCTTATCGACATCAACTCGAAAATTTGCATTTATTACCCACATTTACTCTTCGCTAAACATAATTTTCTACGTTTTTCAGTTATTGCAGGGATCACAGTTCGTACCCTTTTTTACCTAATCCACCTTTTTTCCCCTTATTTTTACCATTTTTTAAAGAAAATTCCCTAAAACACCTAAAATCAAGTATTTTTCCCCATTTTCCCCTAATTTTCAATAAATTTTTTTTTTATAATTTTTCGACAATAATACTTTAGACTACTTCAAAATACTCCAAATATTTAAAAATACTTCAAAATATTCAACAACACTTAAAAAGATTTAAAAAGATTTCAAAATATTCAAAGCTACTTCAAAATAGTTCTAATTTTTTAAAAATATTAGTATTTTTAATGTTAAATAATTTATAAAAAGAATTTAAAATATTTTAAAGATATATTTAGAAAATAAGAAAGTACTTTAAAATACTTTAAAGATATATTTATAAAATAATAAAGTACTTTAAAATACTTCAAAATATTTATAAATACTTAAAATTACTTTAAAATATTTTAAAATACTTTAAAATATCTAAAAAATACTTAAAAGCCTTTAAAATATTTCAAAATACTTGAAAATATCTAAAAATACTTAAAAGCCTTTAAAATATTTCAAAATACTTGAAACTATTTTAAAATACTTCAGTTTACTTCAAAATATTTAAAATTACTTCAAAATATTCAAAAATACTGAAAACTATTTTAAAATACTTTAAAATATTTAAATTACTTTAAAATATTTAAATTACTTTAAAATAATTTAAAATATTTTCAAATACTTCCAAATGCTTTGAAATATTTCAAAACACTTTGAAATATTTAAAAACATTAAAAAATACATTTAAATATACTAAAAATTACTTTAAAATATTTTAAAATACTTGAAAATATCTAAAAATACTTAAAAGTCTTTAAAATATTTCAAAATACTTGAAACTGTTTTAAAATACTTTAGTTTAATTCAAAATATTTAAAATTACTTCAAAATATTTAAAAATACTTAAAACTACCTACTTTAAAACACTTCAAAATATTTAAATTATTTCAAAATAATTTAAAATATTTTCAAATACTTCCAAATACTTTGAAATATTTCAAAACACTTAGAAACATTTAAAAACATGAAAAACTACATCAAAATATTTAAATATACTAAAAATTACTTTAAAATACTTCAAAAACCTTTTTATTATTTTCAAAGACTTTAAAGATACCTACTTCAAAATAATTCAAAGAATTTAAAAATATTAGTATTTTAAGTATTTTTAAATACTTTGAAGTTTTTTAAAGTATTTGAAAGTAATTTTAAGTATTTTAAATATTTTAAAGCATTTTTAAGTGTTTTTTTTATTTGATAATTATAACAGCCCTTGACACAAAAATCATTTAAGGGCACTATAAATACAACATAATAGATGATTATAATAAGACCATAAACATTAAATATAAATTAAATATTAAATATTTTGAAATATATCGAAGTGTTTTTAAATATTTTAAAGTATTTTGAAATGATTTAAAACATTTTACAGTATTTTTAAAATATTTGAAGGTATTGGGAAGTATTTGGAATTATTTATAAGTAATTTTAAGTATTTTGAAATGTTTTGATGTATTTTATTTATTTTATTTTATTTTTATTTTAAATCAATATATGAAGTATTTGAAGTATTTTAAAGTATTTTAAAGCATTTTAAAGTAATTTTAAGTAAATTTAAATATTTTTAAACATTTTTAAGTGTCTTTCAATATTTTGAAGTATATTCAAGTGTTTTGAAATGTTTTAAAATATTATATTTTATCAAAATGTTTTAAAAGGATTTAAAATACTTCAAGAATACTTGAAAATACTTCAAAATATTTAAAATTACTTGAAAATACTTTATTATTATCAAGGCGATTATTTAAAATAATCGCCTTGAGTAATTTAAATTCTATAGAAAATTTCTTTTGCATTAACCCTAAGAGCATTTAAACTTTTATTTTTTCAAAATTAATTCAAATTACTTTTGAATTACTGAAACTTTTACTATTAATTTTTAATTCAAATTCTTACCTGTTCTTACAAAATATTGAAAAATTAATTTCTTTACAAATACACACACACGCACACACCCGCAAAATATAATGGAAATTTTTCTATTTTTCTCATGGAGATCATGGAAAACTCATTGATTGAAAGGAAATCAATTTTGTACTTTTAAATTAATAGCAAGAGATTAACTAACGTTTTTAAAATTTTTGAATACTACTATGTTATTCCTTTTTCTCTTCATTTCAAAATCCCCCTTTTATAAAAGAAAATACCCTTTTTTAAAATTAAAAATCCCCTTTTGCACCTAAAATTGAACGAAAGTGATCCCTGTTCTTGTCAATGAAACAAAATATTTCTTGTCATAAAAATGGTCAATCCTTTCGAGTTGATAAAACTGTTCTCGCATTCCAAGACTCAAAAAATTCTTTAAATTTATTTGACAATAATTAGGATTTTTAACGTGAGATTGAGTTGCTTTCAATTTTTATTTAGAATTTATTTAGCTGCCAAATAAATCTGATTTTTGAAAATGAAAGTAATGTGCAACAATTTCTGTAAATAAAGTGAAAACGAATTGTGCGACAATTTCTGTAAATAAGGATCTTTTTGAAATTTGGTGTGTCAACGGTTGGATAATTTAGTCTTGTGATTAAGTAAATGTGAATTAGTCAAGGACCGGAAGTGGATATACCCATTCATAGTCAGGCCCACATAATTGAGAAAGATACGTCTACTTTTCAATCCAAATACGGTTATGCGACATAGATCAGCAAACTGCTTGGAATAAAAACCAGTTATGCATATAAGAACATTTAACAGCATATACCCTAACTACATCCGTCTTTTTCAGTGAAACTTCTGGAGTCTCTTCAGGAACCACAATTTCTCAATCCGAAGACATTGGCCTCAACTGCCAACTTTGCTTCATTTCCTGCAAATTTGAAACACGTACCTTTAGGTACATATATAGCTAAAATTATTTTGATAAAAAACAAAAAATTGTCCGCGTTAAAAAAAAGAACGTTTTCTATTATTAAAAGCAAAGTGAAAGCTTGTATCTTAATTATTCAAAAATATGTATAGTCCTTTGCACATTATTTGCATTTAATTTTATTTGAATTTTATTCTCTTTTCATTCTTTTCTTTATTCCTTTTTCATTTTTTGCATTTTATTCTCTTCCTTTTTCATTTTATTTTTTATCCCTTTTTCATTTTTTGCATTTCATTGTCTTCTTTTTTCATTCTATTTTTTATTTTATTCTATTTTTTATTTTATTCCCTTCCTTTTTCATTCTATTTTTTATTTCATTTTTCATGTTTGCATTTTATTTGTTAATTGAGATTTAAAATATCCAATAAAAATACGGTGAAAAAAGAATTTCGATAAAATGAGAAGGAGCTGTTTCTGAAATTTTCTCCAGTGTGGAAAAATGATAATTTAAGTTTTGATTTGTAGCGAGTCGAGTTGGCTCCACCTTCGGGATGATACATGAACACCACATTCGAATATCCACATAAATCTAATTCAAAAACAAACTCCTAGTGAAATAAATTTAAATAATTTTCTATGCATCACGCTTGCCTGACAAGTATTAATTCACTTCGTAATATGAAATGAATATAATAAATGTCAGTTTTCTCACTTTTTTATTTGAATTGAATATTAGAAATTCTAATTAAAATAATAACACGATTCTCCTTTTTCAGTTAACTTAACAGCAGAGATATTACCATGAAACTTATCGGGAACATGTTTTATTGCTCTTTCAATTCCTTGGAGTGAAAGCTCCAAATTAACACTCAGAGGATAGTAATTTCAATCCGAAGACACTCAGAGGATAACTTCAATCCGAAGACACTCAGAGGATCATAACTTCAATCCGAAGACACTCAGAGGATCATAACTTCAATCCAAAGACACTCAGAGGATTATAACTTCAATCCGAAGACACTCAGAGGATTATAACTTCAATCCGAAGACACTTAGAGGATTATAACTTCAATCCCAAGACACTCATAGGATTATAACTTCAATCCAAAGACTATCAAAGAATCATAACTTCAATCCAAAGACAAAAAATCATAACTTCAATTAAAAGATACTCCAAGGATGAAAAATCTAAAGGATGTAAAATGGTAATCAAAATTTCAATCTAATGATATTAGAAGGATACAAACTTTAAACTTAATGCACTGAAAGGATCAAAACTTGAATGACAAAAAGGATCGAGACGAAAAAAAATCAAAGGATTAAAATTTTTCTTCAGTGATTAAAAATTGATCAGTAGATTCAGAACACGAAATCACGCCAAGAAACATTCTAGAAATTCTACTGAAAATTCACCAGGGAGTAAAGTTTTTTTATATTTATTTGTAAAAAAATCGTGTCTTGAAGCTAAACTTAACAAGTATTAACTTGTGATATTAGTATTTAAAAATACTAATTATATTAGTATTTAAAATATTAGTAATATTAGTTTTTAAAAATAGGTACTAATATAAGTAGATTTAAAAATTAACTTAACGATGTGATTTGCATGACAGAAATTAAATATTCAATTAAATTAACCATATATTTAAATATTAAATCTAAATTTACCATTTGAAAATTGATATTTTGTTTGCAGGAAAATTCAGAGCAACATGTACTGCGACACTAGATGTTTATTGGCGAAGGAATCCTTTCGCTACAAATTTCTCGGCGAGAATTTCCTTGCCATAAAAACAAGTTTATTTATGTCTGGCAAGTAATTATTGAAAAAAAATGTTAAGCACGTCGGGAAATGTCGTGAATGCTGCTATAATAATCGTTTTCATCGCGGCTAGTCCGTCCGGAATGTATGTTGAACAACACTTCCCATGGAGCGAGATCGCGCTTCCATTGCGTCGTGTCTGTCCCCCGCTCTCTGATGGGTAATTAAACGAAACGTGTAATGGAGTAACGTGCACTACCTACGTCAACTCTTAGCGGTATCCCGCAAAAGCTTGTTCAGTGGGATTCCATTGCTCGAGATGCATCCTAATCTCTTTCTCTTAAACTCCAGATTGTCAGAAAACGTCTCAAAAACATCCAACTACGACGTTTATCAATTATCATTTTTACAGATTATCGTCACTCTTTTTCCTTTTTCGAAATTCGCTCATTGATCTTAATTTCGATTGGCTCGGAAATTTAAAAAATAATAATACAAAAATAAGAAACAATAATAAAAAAAATAACAAACAATAATACAAAAATAACAAACGATAATACAAAAATAACAAACAATAATAAAACGATAACAAACAATAATAAAAATAACAAACAATAATACAAAAATAACAAACAATAATAAAAAATAACAAACAATAATACGAAAATAACAAACAATAATAAAAAAATAAGCAAAAGATTGTAAAATCAAAGGTAAAAAGGCCTCGTTAATATTATTCAGAAACAAATTTTTATTATTGGACACAAATGTTTATTATTATTGGACACAAATTTTTATTATTATTTGGACACAAATGTTTATTATTATTTGGACACAAATTTTTATTAATAATTTTAAAAAGTATTTCAATTATATAATCGAAATTGCAATACTAATTGGAAAAATTCCGTATTTAAATCATTCTTAGTATCAACTATTGAAGATTTTTTTAGATCGTAAATTTAACGAAATGTCTTTTTATTCATTTATCAAATCCAAAAATCAATTTTCGCGATTTGCTTCGAATTTATCGTCTTTCTTATTTTCTTCTAATTTTCTTCTAATTTTTCGTCTTACTTTTCGCGATTTTTAATTTAGTGAATTCTAAATTTATAGACACTACAACTTCAGTAACTAATTATACATTTTTCTTTTAATGATAAAAAATATAATAATAAGAAAATAGATCACGAGATTAAAATTTCGTTGCAAGGATCTTACTGCTTGCAAGTTGACTTGTTTCTCTAAAAACTTTCTGTAAAAAATTTTTTTTATGAATTTCTTGACTATTAACGGTTCTTATTGTTACGGTTCTTCTTATTATTCTTCTTATTCTGAAAAAAAGTCCATTAATTTTAAATTCAAATGTATTCTCGGAAATAGTGTTTGACAATTGAGTTTCTCGAAATATTAAAGAAATCAATAGATTTCGTTAATAAATTGTAGAGTTTATTTTTCTATGTAAATATGGGCAACAAGTGTATACGTTCCGCCCCTTGTACTTCAAGCCCTATTGTAATTGTATTCATCTGAGATTTTGAATCCCAAAACCATCCAGAGGTGAGGGCCCACCCACAGTCAAAATAGGTAAAAGCTCCCGCGTCTCTAGTCTGTAATTTACGACCGTTGGGCTCATGATAATAAAAAAAAAGGACGCACCTACGATCCATTCCCTGCCAAACCGTCCGTGAAGACTTTCTTATTCGGAATTATTTATTTTGAAAACAACTCGAGCCTTAAGACACGACATATTTTTACGTGTTACGAAAAGAAAATCACTTTATAAATCTCTTTTATTTCTTGATATAGAGGTTACTTTGTTCTATACTTTTATTTCTTTGGAGAAAATTTTATCTTGATTTATACATTTAATTTACATTTACCTGCGAGGGATTCCAAAAAGACCACCGAGCGTGTGACATTTATGACAAGTTAATTTCCAAATTTAGGAGATTTAAATAAAAATGCCGTGTGATTTCATGGTCGTTGAATAATGCGTCTGAACACTTGGTGGTGTCGAAAAAATCTGAAAATTATTTTAAGGACTGGAAAAATCTGAGCTACTGGTCTTGACTGGAGATAGCTTCTAGTAGAAAAGTCGTGTGAGTCAGACGAATCTGAATATTCAGAGAAATATTTTTGCATGATTTCTTCCTTCGTTGACTCATTTTTTACTTCGTTTCTTGACTAATTTTTTGTTTGGTTTCTTCACTAGTTTCTTGTTTCGTTTCTTCACTAATTTCTTGCTTCGTTTCTTCACTAATTTTTTGTTTCGTTTCTTCACTAATTTCTTGCTTCGTTTCTTCACTAATTTTTTACCTTCTATGAAATTGTACTCATTTTGATTCAAAGTACTTAACGCAAAAATACTTTTTTCAAATTGTATTTTTCTTCGTGAAGATTACATCAAAATAAATCAATTTCTGTTGAACAGTTTTCGTTAAAGTCTAGCATTAATATTTTTATCACCGAATTTCGTTTCTATCATTTCCGTTTGATTCTAATTCGTTAAAATCCATCATCAGTTCCTGATAAAAAAATAAATTCGTCCCCATCATCGATATTCGGATTTTGCTGAAATCTATCACCATTCCCTGATTTTTGAATTTCAACAATCTCTGATGTTTAAATTCTATCAACAATCCCTGATGTTTAAATTCTATCAATAATCCCTGATGTTTAAATTCTATCAACAATCCCTGATGTTTAAATTCTATCAACAATCCCTGATACTCAGATTTCGTCACCAATCCGATCATTAATCAATTTGTCGAAAAGCACAAAATCCCTGATCATTTTGTATAAATTCTGAAACGTGAAGAAACCTTTGTCCGAAAGTTACTAAATTGCCGTGTGTTTAAAGATATCTTTTAACGCTTCTTTGACATTTTTATCGTCAATTAGAATATTGTTGAGTCTAGCTTGACAGTCACTTAGAGTTTTTTTCCCCCAACATAATTGGATAAGCCTCTTAACTCGTTAAGCAATTTGAGTAAAAGAGATGGAAAGGTAGGAGTCATAAAACTGAAGAGATAAATAGTAATTCTTACAGAATTAAATACACGACAGGGTTCCCACGACCGTTAATTGCAGGCAATCCTAGCAAATGATAGAACCGATTACATGTGTAATCCTCGACAATCTCATCGGTCACCGAATACGGTAGGAGCTGAATAAGACATACATCTACCTGCTCATAGAGCAGTTGTGTTAATACGGATTTAAACTCTTGCATGTACATAAACTCCCCCTCTTCGTTTACTCTTCTGTCTGCAGACAGAACCCTCTTTTGTGTTGCATTTCTTCTAAACTACAAGGAAAAGATTATTTTATTCAAATTTCTGTACACTTTTTCTTTTTGTTTTGTTTTTGTTTTTGTTTTGTTTTTGTTTTGTTTTTGTTTTGTTTTTGTTTTGTTTTTGTTTTGTTTTTGTTTTGTTTTTGTTTTGTTTTTGTTTTGTTGTTGTTTTGTATTTGTTTTGTTTTTTGCCCACTTATTTTATTTTTAAAAATTTGTATTTTGTTTTTGCTTTTTACATTCTTATCAAAAATGAGAGTGTATCTTTTTTGTTAGCAGTGGGGTTACAAAAAGTACACACAATTTTTACACAGAACAGGGATCACAGTTCGTCCCCTTTTTTACCTAATCCCCTATTTTTCCCCTTTTCCCCTTATTTTCCCCTTTTTTTAAAGTAAATCCCCTAAAACACATAAAATCAAGTATTTCTCCCCCTTTTCACCTAATTTTCAATAAGTTTTTTTTTATAATTTTTAAACAATAATACTTCAGACTTCTTAATAATACTTCAAATTTTTAAAAATATTGTAAATTAC